>WEDG01006874.1:0-30900 GCA_017591395.1 Schistocephalus solidus | reverse complement strand
GCCCCTACGTCGAGGCTAGCGAATACGAGTTCGACCGTCGAGTTCCGAAGATGTCAACCGTAGGTTGGTGCAGGGACGGTAACTTGCGCGTAGTGTGCTGTGCTCTCAGAAGACGCTAATACAGGCGCTCGCTCGTCCGTTGCAGACGTCGACTCCAGGCTGCGATCACACACTGCTCCACCTTCTGATGACAGTTTTCACAGTGTGTACTGGATAGGTATGTTCACGGGAGACACAATCACTGGAAAAAATAGCTGTATTAGCTTGGCATTTCGGATTCTCTCTCGAACTTATCTCCAGTGACAGTAGCACAATAGGGGCGCGGTATTTAACATGGGAATATGCGCAGAACGTAAAGATTACTTGATAAACATTCGCTTTACCGTAACCTTTGCTAACCCTCACCTCATGTGGCGCTAACCTGAATCTTATTAAGCGTTTCGATGCACTTTTGCCTATAGCCTCTCCTGGCTTACAGTATGGACAACTGTAGCTGAGTCTTATATCCTAAAGGCCTTTGCAACACGCGAGGTGACTGCTAGCTCCGGGCAATCGAACAACCCTACCATCTCGAATTAGGGTACCCGGCATAGCTTGTTGCCCCGGCGGATTGTGGCTGGATGGGTGGCCTGCTTTATCGGTCGGGGTTGGCAACTCTTCTCCGGATTCGGCTAGGCAGGGGTCTTCTGACACATTCCCTCCCACCCTACAGCAAAATGATACCAGCCCTGTTCGGTGGTTGCGTGGACGGAGGCATTACTCCGTGCCAGGCACCACCTCAAGTCGGCTTGGCAGAGGTGGAAAGATGAAGCAGAAAAAAACCGCACATACATTGCTAATACAATCAGGCGCTTTTACGCCATAAGGAAGCACAAAACGTCCTGGCTCGAAATATACCCCCTAAAGCAAGCCAAAAATACTCCACTCTCGCACGCCGGATGCGGGCATTTTTATTGCCTGCGTTAGGCTGAATTTTCGTGTTCAGACAGGCTTACTACTAAGATTCGAGAAGCGAAACCTGGTTTTGAGAAGTAGACGCGATCACTGGGACAAGGAATTTGTTCACCTGACGTTTCCAGCTCGGACCCAGCTTCAAAGACAAATGCTGTCTTTGAAGACCCTATCCCAGCGATCGCACCTGGGACTCGCATTTTCACTTGTATGGACAAACCTGGTTTTCTTATGATATTGAGTCTCACCGGCTCGTCCTGATTAAATCACTCCACGGACTGGTCACTGCCGGCCAGGCCTTGGTAAGTCATTAACCTCACATGTGGGCCACAAACGATCCCAAAACCGCCTGCGATGCATATGCTGTTTCATTAATTGCATCACTTCCTGCCTAATCGCTGGAACAGTGAAGACTGAGTGACAATGCTTTTCAGTTGTTTTTACACTACTCTTATATTTCAAGAAAATAAGTGACAAAGATAGGATAAAATCACAAATATAGGGTTGCATATGAAAATTGACTTCTGTGCGGAGTGATTGGAGTGAAGGCACAAGGGTAGGGGGAGGAGAAAGTGGAGAACACAAAATGATAATTTATTCCACGGTTGTTGAGGCAGCTGGGGGGTTGAAGGGTGGCGCGCTAATCAGACGGTGCCAAGGTTTTGGAGATTTGGATTATGGTTGCCAAAGTCCCACTGACCAGGGAGAATACACCAATCAGCGTTAGAATGCTGTGTTGGAAAACAACAGTCAGCCAAAAGTGAGGGATGGTGTCACGATCCGGCCACAGGTGCACCAACTCCAGCAAGGGCGGAATTATGAGCGCGAGCATGGAACTGCTGACAGCACCCAACAGGGAAACCATGAGATCAAGATGCGGGACGGCCATTGCGATGATGTCTACAAGTCAACAGAAAAAAGGACACACAGCTGGGAATTTCAAATGAGAAAAAAACCCCAACGGTTGTAAAAGGGCCACTTGTATGTGATGGGCGTAGGAACTTATACTTCAAATAAGAAAAAAACCACAAAGGTTGTAAAAGGGCCACTTGTATGTGATGGGCGTAGGAACTTATACTACCCGTAGTCGAACTAAAACGTCGGTTAAGCAGGTCTTGCGTTTTCATCTCCAACCCCTAGAAGCATTCTTGCCTTATGGCATCTTACTGCCAACTGGCTCTGTATTCTGGTTGTAGGTCGGTATCGGACGACTACCTGTCGGACAGCCTGATTAAATACCTGAACTAGTCTAACACAGATTGTTCATTTGTAGGCACAAATGAAACCTGAGTTGTACGTTATCTGAAACAGTTACTATCTGGGTCTGCCCTGTTCTTAGTAGTTTACTTTCCATACTAGTTAGGTTCTTTAGTACGGGTACATGTAGTACACACAAACAGCCCTCATTGGGGCATGTGAAGAGCATCTACCGTAGTGCCAGGTGACTGAAAACACGCTTGATCGAGTGAATGCCGCAAACGTGCTGGTTACAGTACTTAAACGGATAAAGGCCTGACGCGGATAGTAGCTACAATTTAGGCAGATGCTGAAATAGAAGCAGATTTTCTAATGTTATAAAATTTCGACAAATGGTCAGCCTTCTTGTGAAAAAAATAACACTCAAAGAGGGCAGTTATAAAAACATACTTTTAGAACAGGTAAGTGATACAAAAAGCACAGCGACGATGGAATATGCACGCTGACTTCGTATTATCACGCATACCTACTTATTTGATTTGGGTAGGCATGTTTTTTTATCGGGTTACACTTAAGAAAGTGTACATTTAGGGCCAATGTTAGGGGTAAATTTGTGTGCCACATGACGTTTTGCTCAAGCCAGTAATAATAATAAATAATAATAATAATAAGTAATAAACTCGGATTGCTTGTTCTACAACCGTTTACGCGTTCCTAATTCACATCCTTCAAATTTCGTGGTCTGTTAGGGCACATCACTGGAGTAATAAAATAAGCACACGGCTTGAATGCGAAGTTTCGCAATAGCTTCCGCAGAATTCGTTGATTGCTAAGTCCATCTGCCCTACCCATCAAACTAATATTGACATCCCCTCTCAGTGAGCTGAAATATTTAATTCTCGTCAAATGCTTAATATAGCCCCGTTCAAACAAATTGCAAATGTAGGCCCCTGTGAAATCTACCCTAAATCAGAAAGTCGCCTAATGTCTAGGTGATAAAGAGTAGTAGTAGTAGTAGTAGTAGTAGTATTAGTATTAGTAGTATTAGTAGTAGTAGTAGTAGTAGTAGTAGTAGTAGTAGTAGTAGTAGTAGTAGTAGTAGTAGTAGTAGTAGTAGTAGTAGTAGTAGTAGTAGTAGTAATAGGTAAGGGGAGATGGACGGCTCACAGGTGAAAATGACCACGCAAACGCGCATCACACGACGATTGATTGACCGTCGTCGGGGGCTTGCTTCCCTATGACACCGAAACTTCATCATCAGACGGGAGAAAATGGAGGCTGGAACGAAAAATTGCAGCATGTAGCTGGTGAAGATGGCGAAGATGAAAATCGGCTTCACTAGGGCGTAAGCACTGAAAGAAAAATAGATAGCGAGGGAACATTCATTATCCTTGTTGGGTAGAACATAAACAGCACTTATAGGTCATACATGGGATAATAGAGTGGGAGAGGGAAGTGTTTCTCCTGCTCTGGGCAGCTGCCATAACTGTCGCAATGTCCTGCTTTGTTAGTCCATCAACCTCGAAGAGGACCAGCACTGCCGCCGATGGGTTAGATGTGAACCTAAACACAGTGACCTCTACAGTATCCACCCCACCCTCTTTCAGGCGAAAAAGTAAGGACAGAACGGCTGGCGAAGAGTGCTGGTGTGATGACTGACTACACATTCGTCACCATCTACGCATGCCACACACGTGCTAGTCTCCCACCTCACACACATCAGTTCGACCGTCGTGTTTGACGATATCCACCGTATGCTGTGCAGGGGCGGTGACTCGCGCTGGATTATAGAAGGAGTAAACTTGTGCTGCATCTACCTCACTCTCTGTTTCACTTCCCTTAACTGGATCTGGTTTCAAGATAGAGTCAAGAAGACCGGAGATGGAAGAGGGCGCAGACCCACGCACTGTGGTCCAACACCAAATAAGAGCTCAAAAACACAAGGGAGAGGTGACTTGGATCAAAACTTAGTTGGAGTGCAACAAAGGCCACATTAAAAAGTAGTCATTTCAGCCCGATGAGTGAATGCGCGAGGACAGTGAGGGCAGTGGAAATGGCGATCTCTGCTGTGTGTTGTAGCTCCAGGCGCTGGTTCACCAGTCTCTGTGCAATGGAGTCGCAAGTGAACAACCAGTTCGATGCGTGAGGTGAATGTGCGGTCGCAATGAGGAGAGTTTAGGACCGAGCCCACATCGCTGTTGATGGTTGTGGTGGTGGTAGAGGTAACAGGTGATGAGTATTGGGATGTGGTCTCTATGATGGTGGGAGTAATGGAATTGATGTCAGGAGTGAGGGTGGAAGAGTCAGAAGGAGGGTTGGCCGAATTTGACATAGAAATTGGAATTGTCGGATTGTTGGTGCATTGCGTCCGAAGATGTCCAACCAGGCCGATTCGCGCGCGGAAATTGCGTCGACATCGCGAGCACGTTGGGAGGGCTTGGGCGTTCGCGGTGTGGATCCGGGGCACTGGTGACGTTCGTGCCCCCTTTTGGCCTTGGCGGTTGCGATCTGGTTGGCTTAATAGATTGCTGCTCCTGCCTTCACTGTCCTCCTCTAGGTCGATCGGTTCCAGACGAGGTCCTCACAGTTTGCGGGGTTGATCTACAGTTGCTTCAGGGCGGTCTTCAGAGTATCCTTGTAGCGTGATCCAACTGTCAACGAGAACTCGTGGCGAAATCTCCCTAGCAGAGTCGTTTGGGCAGTATGTCATCGTCCATCCTCACAAGGTGGCCGCTCCAGCGCAGTTGCAGTTGTTTCAGTTGGTCGTAGATGCTGAGGATGCCTGTTCGTTCCAGCGCTTCTGTGTCCGGGATTCCGTCGTGCCATCTTAGCTTTAAGTACTCTGTGGAAGCAGCTGAGGTGGACTTGATTGAGCTTCCGTGCTTGCTTTTGGTAGATCTTCCAAGTTTCCATTCCATGTAGCAGCGTCGGCAAGATGACAGCTTTGTACATCTCGAGTTTGGTGCTGAGGTGGAGACCATGTCGATTCCATACGACGTTCTGCATGCGTCCGAAGGCTTGGCTGACTTTGGCGCTCCTATGGGCGATCTCATCGTCGACTTTGGTGCTGCGGGAGAGGTTGCTCCCTCGGTAGGTGAAGGCATCCACGAATTTCAGTTGAGCGCCATTGACATTAATGCGAGCTGCATTGTAGGTGGTGTTGGGCGGCGGTTGATTCATGAACACCGATTTTTCCGTGTTCAGGCGCAGTCCGAAGTTATCACAAGCGGCAGTTAAGAGGTCCATGCTCCTTTGCATGTCCTCTTCTGTCGCTGCATTGAGTGCGCAGTCGACAGCGAAGAGAAGTTCGTGGATGGTGGCTGTGCATACACGCGTTTGAAATGCATCCATAGTTGATTTAGGAGTTGGCCATCCATTCGGTAGGCGATGCCCATCCCGGGACGTTTGCCACGATAGGCGTCCATTAGCATGGCAGATAATATGAGACTTAAGAGGGTAGGTGCGAGGACGCAGTCCTGCTTCACTACGTTGGTCACTGCGAAAGCCTCTGAGACGGCTCCATCGTTCGTGACGGGCGCCATCATGAAATTGACGCACCATGTGAGTGAATAGATCGGGACAGCAAAATTTCTGCATGATCTTCCACAGTCCGTCGCGATTCACCGTGTCAAAGGCTTTCGTCACATCCACGAATGTAGTAGAGAGGTACCTCCTGACACTTCTCTTGTAGCTGGCGTGCGGTGAAAATCATGTCGGTTGTTCCGCAGTGTTGTCGGAAGCCACATTGGCGTTCCAGGAGTAGTCCCTGCTCCTGACGATCGTTCAGGTGATAGAGAAGGATACGGGCGAAGATCTTCCCGGTGAGGTTGAGCAGCGAGATTCCTTGATCGTTATCGCCGAGTTGGCGGTTCCCATTCTTCTTGTAGAGGTGGACAATTGTGGCATCCTTGAAATCCTAAGGAACCTGTCCTTTGCACCACATCGCCTGGAACAGCGCTGTGAGCTGGTTCAGCAAATGGGGGCTGCCAGGCTTGTAAATATCAGCAGAGATCGCGTCTGATCCAGGTTCTTTCTCGCTGGAGAGTTGCTGCACGGCCCTGATGGTTTTGGGGAGAGAGGGCAGGAGATGAAGATTGGCGTTGGTTTCCACTTCAGGCAGTCGGTCGACGACGGTGTCGGGGGTGGTGGAGGGCTGGTTAAGAACGCTATGGAAGTGTTCCACCCAGCGCTTCAGGATTCGCGACTTCACAGTGAGCAGGGTAATTCCGTCAGAACTGAGAAAAGGAGACGCTCCATTGACGGAAGGGCCGCAGACAGCCTTGGTGACGGTGAAGTTCTTCCATTCGTTGCGGTCCTCAGCCTTGCGGGCCACCCAAGCATTCCGCATCTCCCGCGGCCGTTGCTGTACAAAGCGGCAACTTAGGTGGAAGGCTGTCTTGTTTGCAGCGGTATGGCGGTCTACGTAGGCTTTGTGCAACCGGTTCTTCTCGGCGAGCAGTGTTGATGGCTGCATCGTTGCCATCGAAACAGTCCTGGTGTTGATGACGTGCAAAGTCAAGGAAATCCAGGGCAGTGGACTGAACTGTGTCCCTCAGTTATCACCAGAGGTTCTCCAGGGAGGCGTCCTCACAGGCGACTGGAAGGTTGGCTAGCCGTTTGGCCAGTTCATTGCTGAAACGGAGATGGTGAGCAGGCACATTCAAACAAAAACAGCATTCAACTTACCTGGTGGTCGCTTACCTTGAGGTATTCTGCGTGTTTGCAGACAAGGCCTCATCTTGGAGATGACGAGGCGGTGATCCGTCCATCCATCGGCACCGGGGATCGCCTTTGTCACCAGCACGTCCTGTTGGTCTCGCCTTCGGAAAAGGACATAATCCAGCAGGCGTCAGTGTCTTGACCGGTGGTGCATCCAGGTCACCTTCTGTCGCATCGGGAGGCAGGAGAAGGTGTTGGTCAAGATCGGGGTGTGCTCTGCGCAGGTTCGTAGGAGGAGAAGACCATTGTCATTGAATCCGGCGAGATCATGGGAATCCGACACTCCTCCGCACGTGGTATGGTCTGTCCCGACGCGGTTGTTGAAGTCACCAAGGACAAATTAACTTATCCACCTTCGGCACAGTCACCAGGAGGGCGTGTAGATCGTCGCAGAATTTGTTCTTTGCCTTGTTGGAACTCGTCATTTGGGAGGAGGAGGGGCATAGGCGCTGATGATGGTGGCGAAATTGCCTCCTCGTGGAGGGAGGCGGAGGTTCATCAGGCGATCAGTGATACCCTGCGGCAGACAGGGCAGACGTCCCACGATGTCGTTCCGGATGGCAAAGGCGACACCAGCGTCACGTCGCTCTACCTTTAACCGGCCGCTCCAGAAGGTGTAGCCGGCACTCACCTCCTCCAGCTGACCCTGCTCAAAAAATCGGATCTCGCTGACAGCAGCAATGTGCACCATATATCGCGCCAGTTCCCGAGCGATTGGCGCCGTCCTTCGTTGCGGTCGGTTGCTCCTCAGAATGTATAATAGGGATCGAACATTCCGGGCTGCTTGAGTGAGCGGGCTCACATGAACAGCCCGAGGGGTACCCCG
Source organism: Schistocephalus solidus (assembly GCA_017591395.1). Classification (NCBI taxonomy): domain Eukaryota; kingdom Metazoa; phylum Platyhelminthes; class Cestoda; order Diphyllobothriidea; family Diphyllobothriidae; genus Schistocephalus; species Schistocephalus solidus. The sequence goes on along the minus strand of WEDG01006874.1, from coordinate 23,207 downwards.
GAGGTTACGGTGTGGGGGGTTGGGAGAGTTGTTGGTATTGTTTAGTTTTTCAACCGCATGAAATTGCAGTCTGCGAGCCACGGTCTGCTGCAGCTGTCGTGAGACCCAATATTTGTTTAGGGCACCTTTTCTAGCCACTTCCCCCCGCGAGGGGGTAAGCAGCGCTGTCCCTAAATATGGCTGCTGAGTCATCCCAGACGGCTAGAGAACACACTATGGGTCATGATTGGGGTTAGTGAGAGAACAACCGATTCTCCTGGGCTGCTTACGTGATAGCATGTTGCCTTCGCCGTAGGACCTGTTTGACCGTCGGGGAAGGAGGGAAGGGTGAGGGGAGATGGAAGGGGGAAGAGAGGAGGGGAGAGGGTGGCAGTTTATAGTCGGGACTTGGAAAAACTGCGGCTTCACCTGTCATGTGAGATGTCGCGAAAGTTGTGGTCAGATGACAAGAGAATAAAAAGAGGGCAATAGTTTCCATGTGAACGAAGCAGTAGGAAGAGGATAAATTTGCTCGTGAGTACCATTACGAGAGAGGAGCCCAGCAGAAGAAGTTGAGGGGCTGCAACTTGTCACCGTGTCCGACAATGGCGTAAGCGAGCATTTTAGCGGTGGCAAACTGCCCTCATTAATAAGTTTTTAAACACAAGGCTGTTAAGTGGTAATTTTTTTAATCCTTCCGATCAACTAAGTCTACCTAACAATAACGTTGCAAAAGGAATTTTTTGCTAGTTCACATCACAGGTCCAAGGTCTGACGGGGTTTCCCGAATTGTGCTGATGGCCCTACGGGCCAAAAACTTTCCGCTAACTGGTCACCGCACAAGCCAGCACACATGCACGGAATCAGGGGACGCATGTACGCACATTGACGCGCCACAACGGTCACAGGCGTGGTCGCGTGCGCACGCACGAAAACTGTGGAATTTTTTAACGCGGTCATGAGATGAGCGGATAAACACATAGTAATAATGCTTTACCGGCTCAAATATGGGTAGCAGGTTGTAAATATACAAACGCCGTCGGTGAGTATGTAAATGACCAGAGAGAGATGAGGGATGAGAGAGAGAGAGAGGCATTCAATGGATAGCCTGACAAAAACCCGTCATTGAACAATTTCTTTACGAGTCACACTGGAATAGTGAACGGAACAGTCAGAAGAGCTGTGAGTGCCGATCGCAAAACTTATATAACAGCGCTAGTGCCCAGATTGAACGACGAGATCTGAACGAGACGTCGGAAAAATGAACTAGCTGTATTTTTATACGGTCAGGTTATCATTGAAGCTTGTTGAACCGGTTTAACCGTCAACGGCCTAGCGACTTGGCGTTCTGAAATTGTTGTCCAGCTGGAGTTCCAGTCTTGACACATGAAGACTGCTGGGCCAAGCATTCTACCCAATTTTGTCTTAAATACATCTGCTCATGTATTTCATAAAACATCGCTACTTGTGCTTAGTAGAGTTGCGATCATGCCTGATCTAGCCGATCTCGATGATGTAGCACATTGGGCCTCTCCACGCGCTACGATTTACAGCAGCGGAGCTCAGGAGTTGGTCCCACTCGCTTCAGCGACACAGACCAAATACCGACGGTCCATGAACCACCTCCATGTCTTAACTAACCGTGTCTAGCCAGGTTTCGTTCAGTGGCTTTCTCTTCGACGCCTTCTGGTGGGTAACAGCACCGGATTAAGGGTAGCAACAGTTAGTTCATGAGGCAGGCGACAAAGAACGTGTCCAACTCCTCTGAGTCGTTTGTTTTGGACGATCTGAGATGTTGTTTCAGTGAATGCGGGTTGTTTCATCTGAGGCGAAGTCGGTGCCCTTCAAATGAAAGACAGTCCTCAGGCAAAGGTGGACAAAAACCTCCAGGTTTCGTTCACTATCCACGCGCACAGCCCTGCATTCGTAATGCATGGGAGAACTGACCGGACGAACGGCCAGTACACGCGAAGCTTTATGAAACGGAGATGTAGCGTCGGCGGTGGCGCCAATTAGGATATCGGTTTGCATAGACACAGGTCATAAACACATCCATGCGGAGGTCAAAGGAGCACCTAACCACCATATGTGTCAATAAGGCAAACGGGTTCGCAACACACGCTGCATTTAACCTCGCGGACGCTAGGCCATTTTGACGGGACGCATTTGGACACTTTAAAGCGTCGTCACTTTTTGTAGACTTGTCGTTCGACTTATGCGGACTGAATCTTCGCACTGACCTACAGGTAAGACCGGTACAGGCAGACATATACGCAGATAAACCGTACAATGGTCGTGAGATCATTTCAATACCAGGTTATTTGGAGTTTTTAAGGAGATTCTGTGTTGTCCACAAAAACTCAAGTAAAGCTGACGAGTCATGCATCACTGTAAAATAGACGCCACTGGCAGGATTTCCAAAGACGGAGAGGGCTGATTTCTAGGATCTTTATGTCATTGGGTAGGAGTAGAAACGAGATGGAAACCGTAGGAGCATTTATCATCATTTTCACCAGTGCCTTTTGGTTGCCTGCGAGTGATATGATGACACACCGACTCCCATGCTATCAGCGTGGGTAATCTTAAGTCCAGCCGATCTAGGCATTCCATGGTAACCGGATAGATGTGCCAAAAGGAATTGAACCCTTCATTATGTAATTAAGTTCAACAGCTAGGCTTACTCATTGCTGTCACCTCATTAACCTCAAACGAAAGATGTGCCAAAAGGAAGTGAATCCTTCATTGTGTAATCCAGTTCAACAGCTAGGCTTACTCATTGCTGTCACCTCATTAATCTCAAACGAAAGATGTAGTCTTTCTGGGATGAGCAAATGATAACGTAGCGGACAGCCGCAAAACCCCAAGTTAACTCGAGTTGTCCTCCCACTGATAGGAAGCGGTAAAGAGCAACGAAAACCCGTTATAATTTGAGTGCTTTCCCCTTCGTGGAGGGATCAAAATAGATGCCCGATCTGCCATCTCTGTTTCAGGCAACGACGGATGACGCCACCATAAAACTAAAAGTCTTAATCACAGCTGTCCGGTCGAATATAATCGGCCTGGCCGCCTGTAAAGTGCGTCCTCTTTTAGATAATCCTGCATTTATTCAATCGGAATGAAGAACAGCTTCCTTCAACAGCGAAATCGTCAGGTGCAGAGCGTCCTCGGAAGAAACTCACTTTTTAGAGCAATAACAGTCACTGACGCCAGAGTTCGGTGTGCATTCTTCTGGAGCAACTGCTGAATGGAAGCCCCTGCGCAACAGTGAATTTTACCATCACGAAAGACCTCGCCAAAGATCCGGACTTTTCATCAAACGGAATCGACGACTGTGTCATTACAAAAACCTTCAACTTGCTGTAAAGGAACTCAGAACAACATTGCCTAAAATGCCGAGCACTGACGCCGAATGATGCGTTTAAGGAGAACTCCTGGGCCAAAAAACAGACAATGTCGATTCCTTAAACGACCTGGCTGGCATAGACCATGCCACTTGGTCCTCACGAATATGTAAAACGTGACAGCAACGGTTCCTCTGATTTCTCATTATAAGCACAGTGCCTCATCCACCAAAACGCCCGAAAACGCATATTCACACACACACGCGACAGTTCGACCATCGTAGTCCGACGATGTCCACCGTATGCACCATGGGAAAGTGGAGCAGGGACGGTGACTTGCGCGTGATTTAGTTTAAAGTGATAGTAGACTTGCGCTGCATCTACCGCACTCTCCTCCTCCTCTCCCACCTGAGCCCGATGTCAAGACAGAGTCAAGAAGACCGGAGGCGGGAGAGGACGCAGGCGGCTGACGCGGCCAGGTCCCCTAAGTCCAGCCGCCCCTAGGCGTGCCACCACACCTTCCATGTTCGGAATTTGTTAGCAGAGTGCAACCCAAATAACGCATGCCGTGCCCTGTTGTGGCCCCCGTGTTGGTCCAACGCATCTACCTACCACGTGACCTGTATAGGGGCACACACGGCAGTTCGACCGTCGATTTCGACGAGGTCCACCGTATGCTGCACACCAGGTGGTGCAGGGACGGTGACTTGCGCGTGAATTAGTTTTAAGTGATAGTAGCCTTGCGCTGCAGCTACCGCACTCTCTCCTGCTCCTCCACTTGAATCCGGTGTCAAAACAGAGTCAAGAAGACCGGAGATGAGAGAGGGTGCAGGTGGCTGGCGCGGCCGGAGCCGTCCCTGGGCGTGCCACCACACCTGGCTTGGATCCCACGGAGTGGGAGTACCATAAAGGCCACATAAAGAAGGAGCCATTGCAACCTGACTCTCAGTCCGCCAGTCAGCCACTCCACACAAAACACACATTGGGCTGACCACGCGGTCCGAGTTATCCCGTCAGTTGGCAACCTTCCAAGCCACGGCTTTTAGCACACCGTGATAGTTTAAGCGCATCAGATTGTTTATAGTGAGGAAAATACGCTGAGCTCTCGACCTCACTCTCTCCCCCACCCCCACAATCAGACCACTGTCCGAGCCGGTCATTTTTCTGATGCGGAAGCGGGCGCAGCTGCTGGTGCCCTCGTCTACGTGTACTACGTACACGACCACAACCCCCTAAACACAAGCACCAGGATTTCAAACAACAGGGGGTTGAACGGCTTACATCTCACATGTGTGAGATAGCCAGAGGTCACGTTAAGAAGGAGCTATCGCAGCCTGACTCTCAGACCACCAGTCAGCCACTCCACACAACACACATTGGACTAACTGCGAGGTCTGAGTGTAATTGTCAGTTGGCAACCTTCAAACCGCGGCGGTTAACGTTACTGCACACTCTTCTCCTCCCCCACCTGAGCCCGGTCTCACGACACAGGCAAGAAGACCGGAGATGAGAGGTCGCAGGTGGCTGGCGCGGCCGGAGCCGCCCCTGGGCGTACCACCACACCTGGCTCGGATCCCACGGAGTAGGAGTGCCATAAAGGCCACATTATAAAGGAGCCATTGCAACCTGACTCTCAGTCCGCCAGTCAGCCACTCCACACAAAACACACATTGGGCTGACCACGCGGTCCGAGTTATCCCGTCAGTTGGCAACCTTCCAAGCCACGGCTTTTAACGCATCGTGAAAGAGAGTGACTGATAGTTACTAGACTATGCTTTTGAGAGATCAAGTTGAGGTACAACAGAAAAAAGCACCGTGTGGCAGAAACTATGGAGCTAACAAAAAACTCGTCACATCAAAAGTGAAACTAAGTTATTCGACAAATAGACTGCGCATGAAACTACTGCACAACAACAACAAACTGGAACAAATTGTAGGGACGGCCACGTCAGACCGGCACCTCCCAGGAAGGCTATCACGCAAAGATGTAGCAAAAAGTCTCGAAACGGATTGAGAATCCTGGAGGAAGCTCGCGTAGCGTCCTGTGGCATGATCTGTCGTGCCTGAAAGGATATATAACGTCACAGAAGAAAAATCGGGAGCAGAGCTCCAAATCAACGGATGGGCAGTCCTTCTATACTTGGACCCATCGCTAACGCATTTCTTGGACGCGCATTGAGAGAGTTGAAGACCTTCAAATCAACGCTGTTATACCACGACGGATAAAAAAACAGAGAAATCAGAAGGGCACCGGTTGCTCCTTCCAAGTCGTCTTCGAGGCCAGCTCAGACTGTCTCTGTGAATCAACGTCACATCGAAAGGCTCGTCCATAAAATAAAATGAACACCGCTGCCTCGGAGGGGGGAGGGAGGGGGCAGTAGCGACTTACAGTGAATTATGGTACAGTAAAGACGACTTGTCCAGCGTCATCCCCTCTCTCTCTCTCTCTCTCTCTCTCTTTTTCATTGCGCATCCAGTTACGGTGACAAGATAAAGTAAATATTACCACAAATTGGCTCGTGTGGAGCGACTGAACTAGTGCATGACTGCCACGACAGGACTGGTGCTCTCTTCCTCTCCCCCTCTCGCTCTATCACAACTCATCTGGGCCTGGTACACATTCAAGACGATTAGGGATAAGTCAACAATCCTTGTCCAACTCCGCTCGACAGTCGAAGTGGCTACCAGAATGCGATCACTGCAGGCAGTACAGCCACGTGGAACCACAAGTGAGGGCTAGGTATGCGGGGAGAAGGGTATGGAAGTACCACCACGTGGAGGTAGGGGCTTAGTGTGCTGGTATGTCACCAAAGAGATGAAGTGAATCACAGCCAACAGCCGGTGGACGAACAGTGAAATGAACGCGAAAACTGAGCCAAGGAAAGGGGGACACAATGCTTTGCAGCCCGACCAGCCAAAGACGTAGGGGGGGTTGAGTCATGCAAGCGACAATGGACGCCTTAACCGTGGCAGTCGGGGAAAAACAGTGCAAATCCTGCTAACAAGGCGGGGATGGTGTAGCCCTTTTGATACACTTGAGACTTCCGGTGATGGTTCGTAAATACACGCTCCAGAGGCCGGAAGTAACCGCCGACGACAAATATAAAACACAGGTAAGGAAAATGTAAGGAGACAACGTACACAGGAGAATTCGGGATGTTGTATGTGATGCTGCTCAGAGTTTTCTCGCCGAACCGTAGGTAGCCGAAATCCTAGGAGGGAGCAAAGCGAGATAACGATGACCATGGCCATGTTGAGGACACCGAAGGGCAGCACGAACTTGTGTGGATTGATCATGCGATTGCGAATCGGAAGTGTCTAAAAGGCGAAAGGAAGACGATGCAAGGCTGGTGAATTATGGCAGAAAGCAGATTTTAAAGTAACTATCATTGTGAGCAAGTGTTTAACGAGTTTTGTGAGTCGGAGAACGAGTGGAGGATGGCTGACTGCGTCTCCAGTCAATGAAGGAGAGACCTTACCGGCAGGCGCAAATCCAGCCCTACACTCAGAAGGATTACGCGACACCTCTGCAAATACTACCAGGTTAACTTAAGGCCTCAGAAGGAAAGATTATTTTTCAAGGTAACGATGTCGCCGTCCACACACCCCGGAACTACTAGGGTGTGTAGAAACATGGTTCGACTGGTAGTAAATGCGGCTCAATGACCAATCGAGCCGGGGACGGCGTATAGCTAAGTAGGAACAGCAAATATAGCAGAAATAGGCCTTCGCATCTCCCTTGTCTCCTCTTTCGGTAATACTTCTAGCGTCAATACACTCCAAAGCGTACTAATCGATGACCCACTATTTATTAAAGCAACAAAATACATGATTTTCTAACCAATCAAATCCCGACGCGTTAATTTCGCAGATATGTGCTAACGCTCGTTCGAAATCACAAGAATCAGTGGTCATTGGTTGCGAATTACAAGCAACAATATTACCTGTAGTGGAGGGCTGCATGCTTTACAAGAGGGGATAGGCCAATTCCCTAAATTTATTCAGAAGTCTTGTTAATCTAATGCTAGGGATGTCCTTATTCAGCCACTGAAAAAGGAGGCCCCTATACAACCGAAAAAAGCTTGTGACTGAGGACTAACCGAAAATTCTGTCCGAGCATGCAGCTTCCTTCTTGGCCACGCCAAAGGAAAGTACAGCAGGAATATTTCATACTTTTAACGCACAAGGCGTCTATAAAGTCTTAGTCCAGGAGGATACTTTTCCTTCATTTGCAAAGATTTAAAGAAATTCTTATTCTTGATCAAGGAAGCCATGAAACGGCTTTTTGCGAATTCCTAATGTGAACTAGACCTGATCCGACTTGGTCTATCTTTGGGCTGACCGAGGATAAGGGAGAACGTAGCAGAGGCCTTGAACAACAACCATGTGGATTTAATCCAAAAATCTGCCCAATAGCCTAAAATACAAACGAAAACATACGAATTTTCAGTGAATACAACAGAGCAAAAGGATGCGGTTAGAAGTATCAAAGTACATTAAGGTTACCTTTACATGCAGAAACATAACTTGAGGTAAAAAAACCTGTTGCCAAACAACAGACAGTTCTTAGGTTTTATACATTCTCCAATTTTCTAAACAGAAGGAAATAATGATTTTTACATTTGGATCTAACTTTCTTCATATGATCTGTATATGTCAAACTTGAGGTCAATTTCAAGCTGATCAGAGACCCTCATAGTTTAAATCTAGGTCAACGTGGCGGTTGATGCTGTCCGCATTGAAGTAGCAAGCCTCGAGGAATTCCCGTGACTGCTTAGTGCTGGCCATGGCGACCACTTCGGTACCGTCCCAATGCAAACGGCGGTCACGATCAAGGGCGTGCGCAAAGACAAGAGATAAGGGGTCACGTCGGCGGATAGCCAGTTTGTGTTCGTTAATGCGAATCCAAAGTTGTCGACCCGTGTGAACAATATATACACAACGACAGTTAGAGCATGAAATACGGTAACTGACTTTAGTTTTGCTGTTCTTTGTGTATGGGTTCCTTGGCCCAGGATAAGCTGCGCGTGAGGATGCCGGTTTGTGGTCTGATGCAGATGCCAAACCGATTTAATTGTGGGGCGATCGCTTTTGAAATCCCCTTGCATGTAGGGCAAGGAACAGTATTTCCTTTTTACCGCTTCCCCGTCAGAACTCTGACTTCGAAGACAGTTTTTGACGAAGCTTATCGGGCATCCGTTGGACCTGCAATAACTGGTATAAGTAGGCTATAACCCCTTTAAAGTAGATCCTAGCTACAGTCCCAAAAGGCCGCACGATGGTTGCTCACATATTTGAGTATAATTTCGGCACTGGAGTCTTTTCTGTAAACTCTGGTTGCGAGATTGCCATCATTCAATCTTTGCACACAGACCTCAAGGAACGCGAGGGATCTCTCTTTGCTTCTTTTCAAGTGTATTGTACGGCGAAGACATCATTAAGACTTGGATTCGGTTGTCCAACTTGACAGTTTTTTATGACAACGAAAGTATCGTCTACCTAACGGAGTCATACTTTGGCCTGAGAATTTGAAACACAGTTTCTTCTAGTCGTTGTAAGATTATTTCGGCGAGTAGCCCCGATATCAGTGAAATCATTGAGGTGCTCTTGACCTACTGATAATACTTATCTTGAATGGACAATAGACCGAGCATGCCTAAAACGTGGTGCGTTGGAATGTCAATGAGAATTTCCTCTAGGCGTCGAGCCACGCTCCCAATTGCCAGATTGTGGTATTGAGGAAAATAGAGCAACCAGAAGCGATCTACCGACAATTAAATCTGTTCGGCATCTGCATCACCCACAAACCGGCATTTTCCTTACGCGCAGCTTATCCCCGGTAAAGGACCCCATACATAAAGAACAGCAAACTAAAGTCAGTTACCGTATTTCATGCTCTAACTGTCGTTGTGTATATATTGTTCACACGGGTCGACAACTTTGGATTCGCATTAACGAACACAAACTGGCTATCCGCCGACGTGACCCCTTATCTCTTGTCTTTGCGCACGCCCTTGATCGTGACCGCCGTTTGCATTGGGACGGTACCGAAGTGGTCGCCATGGCCAGCACTACGCAGGCACGGGAATTCCTCGAGGCTTGCTACTTCAATGCGGACAGCATCAACCGCCACGTTGACCTAGACTTAAACTATGAGGGTCTCCTATCACGGTGCACTGACCGGCGCCCATCTTGAAAACAACAGCTGCTCATGCAGTCCCGGGATAGCGACACGCCACACCCACCACTCCCATACACGGCGAGTCACAAATAAGACTCAGCACACTTTTTCTCACCTCCGACAGCCACCAAATCCCGACGCAACCCACCCCCGCCACACAAGGTCGTCTGCCTACCTCTCACGTTTCACATTATATATATATATATATATATATATCAAGGAAATAATTTCTGAAATTATTAAGTGCAGGACATGAATTCAGGTGATTCGGACATGACTTTTTAGGTTCAGACCCAAAATTGCAATGAACATTTGGGTCGAAGACAATCAACCACTGTGGAATAACCACGTAATGCCCATTCTACAAACAAGTAGTATTACAAGTATTGAGTCTTATATCGCACAGATATTATATCGTACTTCCGACAAAGGTACTAGCCAAAAGCCCAGACACGTGTTTCGCCGATGTTTCTGCTGCTGCGTGGCGCAGCAACGAGGACTTTTACCTAGTACCTATGTCGGAAGTACGGCATAATATCTGTGCCATATATATGTTCAGCCAAATAGCCCAAAAGGTTCCTTAGGCCCATTCTCGATGCAGACAGTGTGTTAAAGGCATTTACGGATATCCATTCGGATCAGCACAAAAATAACTAATTAACTGATACGCTGTTTTCAAGGTGTAAATTTTGACTTATGTGCCTTCCATCACCTTCCTCAAATTAATTAATTAATTAATTATGAAAATGCTTGCTGTGAGCTTGCATACCAATAAATCTGGAAAGGCCAAGCACGTGGAATAGTGCAACGAGAACTAATGAAACGGCAACAGAAAATCTAACAAATAACCCAGTTAAAATAAACAATCTTTTCCTTTAAACGCTGAAGAACGATGAAAAGTAGGGCTCTTTTTGAACGAAACCACCGCCTACCCAGAAGGGTGCTTATGTGCAACCCTGCGTACTAACATGCACGAAGTAGTTTGATAATACACTCCCTGTTTGCTAGTACTACAACTACGCCCTGAAAGCCCATTGATTTAAAACAACCTTCACTGGGTTCAAACGCCTACGTGTGAGTAATCTCATCAGGGTGTCATTCGGTTAGCGGGTGTATGGGATGAGCAGGTGCATCCCCAGGTCAGTAAATATTGCAACTTCACGCAGTTCCAGATCACATTACTTCCCAATGAAACTGGGTGATGTAGGCAGGCAGACTAAAGCAGAAGCTTCCAAAGTCGACAAATTATTAGTATGTCTTAGTAGAGCTCACATTTTCCTCCCACGTCCCCGTCGGTTTTTTGAACGTGTGCTGTACTTCTTTACCTTCCCGATGTTTAGTAGAGAAAAATATCAATTCATCGTATTCTGATTTCGGAACTTAATGAGTCAATAATGGATAAACGACTGAAGCACAGGAGAATGATTCCTTGTGTGCGTGAATGGGTCATTGTCAGCGTCTGGCTGGTAGGAGTACCAACGATGAAGGAATAAGTGAATAAAATTGTAAACTTTAGGGGATTACATCGATTGGATTTAAGTTTCCATGCGTGCGTGGGCATATGCAACAGCATGAGTTCATATTCGAGCGCTGCCTCGTGACATCTGAGGAGACGGCGGCACGTGGGTAAGTCAGCAGTCGTGCTCGCAGCAGCATGGAGGATCTAGAGATCCGGTCGCTATTTTGCCCTCCCTTTAGACAAGTGCACATCTCTCCATTTTAGCGTTGAATTGATTTGAACTAGTAGGTTTCCAAAGCTTTTGTGGGAATTGTTTTCTGATTTAAAATAAATACCGATTGTTTCTCCCGGCCTCTCAACTGGGCTGTGATCCCATTTTCTGGGTCCCTCGAAGAGGCCAAGAGCGGCATTGACGTGCAAATGTCGTAATTCTCTGAAAAAGTTAACTTCGAAACAGCACAGTATCGATATGTATTTTCCGCACAGCAAGAACGCACATTGGGTTTATGTCAACGTGGTTGTGACCCCTGTTAAGGGCAGCCCTGAACTTTGGATAGATTACTCCGGCCCCACTAGTTGTGGTACTATTTGACACAAAAGAGGAAAATCAAATTCTTAGGAGCAGACGTAAAAACAATACATTTCATGAACAGTTAAATTCTAAACCACGAAAGTGACGAAAATTTGCAAGATTATATAAATTGTCTCAAATTCTTAATGAAGCGTTAAGAGTGTGAAGACATTGATTAAAAATCTCACAAAACGGGTCCGTAACGGTTGAAAATTCAAAACAGGTAATACTCCTACAATAAAGCCGTAGGTACCGATGAGGCAACTGTCAGTGGTCATCCGAAATCCACCGATGGCGGGCAGCCAACTGATTCGTATACAACCTGGTAAGTGCGCCTAGATAATACTTTTCACAACACCTTTATGGTAGAAGGGGGTTATATAACAGCAGATTTCTGTTGGCGAAGCACATTTCATTAGAATATTTTAAAATCTCATATATACATTCATTCAAGAATAGACGCTGCTGGTAGTTACACAGCTCTAAATCGAAGCGCACTTTGGGTGTTCCGACGGACTGATATTTTTCGAATCTAAATGCAACCAAACCAATTAAGCTGGCAGGAACTCCGAAGCATTTATGTCCCACAGTTTCCGAAGAAACAGCATAGCTAATAATCCCTATTCAATTATACAATTCCCAAACATTTATCATTAGATATCTGCACAGCACTCCAACTTCGTAACTTCAGAGAACAAGAGATTTCTGGGGCCAATACTAGTGGTTTGGGGCATCAGGCTGGTGTGAGTTTGGCGTTGGAGACAATAAAAAGTAATCCTTATGCTGGCGTGTTCAATTAGTGAGGGTCCGAGGAGCAGTCTCAACATATACTACCAGGATGTCAGTCGCAAGTTACTAATCTTGGGGCTAAAGACCGATCAACTCTCGCAAGCATCTGCCCCGGCATACGAGACACTGAGGCTACAAAGTGATAATCGAGTCATCGCGAATCTGTCGGGGTTTAATATAGGGGGCAGACAATGCTAATTAAAGACGTGAGACGAGCGGGATGATACGAAGGTAGATGCTACATGAGGAAGGTCTCGGTGGCCAACAGTTATTAGCCCAATATTACTAACACCCCCAGTTGCGACTCCAAGACTGGAATTTGCACAGGCACCAAGTATTTGAAGCCGATATTTGAGTATAAATATATCTAATGTCCTCAGATCACCTAGTATGGCATGAAATAGAAACATTAAATCTAAAGTATTTGTGTTCTAGAGGACTGAAACGTTTGCATTACAAACATCAGTAAACTCACAAGACTGATTCCCTCGAAAGTGAAAATAAATATGCCCAGTGAGACGAGAGTTTCGCCGAACGGTTTGTACCAGGGCAGAGTGTATGGGTTAAGTAGGCCCGTAGACAGCAAATAGGAAAAAATCAGCACCAGCCCGATCACCGTTACTGCGATAGCGACCGCAGACATCGCCGCAAAGATTCGCATGCTTGTTATTTGACTCAATGGCAGCAGAGCGAGAGTAAACGATGAAGCCAATGAGAAAGATATTCGCGTTGTGGTCGGGAGCAACGACTTCGATGAACTGACAAGGCAAAAAGCAGTAACGAAAATTTTGAAAATATAATTACTTCGCCGAGAGTAATACACAAACTAAGAATGCTTCTTAGGTCTGGTTCGAAAGACTGCATGCAACTTTACGGTGAATGCAGTCAACGTCCGTGGAGATAACCAATCCACTTTCAGATCTTATCACGCAGTGGCAGTATAATCTGTGTACAGTTCGACTGTCGATTCTGATGAAGTCCAACGTGTGCTCCACAACACGGCGGACGCGGAGACATTGAATTGCGCAGGGTAGACTTGCGGAGCATCTTCCGCATTCTCTCTTTTTATCCTAACTTGGACTCTGTGTCAAGACTGTCATGAAGACCGGAGGCAGAAGAGGGTTATATGGTTGGCTCGGTAGGAACCCGCAACGTCATGACTTTGAGCACACCGTCGCAATCTTAGTAGAAGATCACACATGTAGCAGAAGAGCCAAGAAACACCCTTTCCAATTACGTGATAGGTGGCTAGGCCATATCCACGGTGGATTATTTCGGACCTGTTGGTGTGTAGTGTATGTACTGGTAAAGAGATATGTGGTGAGTTGGTATGGCTGGCGGTTGCGTGAGCAGTTGAGGCTGGCGTGGTGAGTGTATGCTGATAGAAGTGAAAAGGCGAGTTCCAGGAAGAAGTCAAGAAGGAGATACGATCACTGGAGACACTGCAGAAAACTAGACGACAAGGTTGCCGAACTACAATATCTTCGACGGGTGTCTAGAGCGAATGGTTACCCACGCAACTTCGTCAACCAGTGTCTATGCAAACGAGACGAGAGACGAAATCCGACCGACCCCAAAGCTTTGGCGAGATCTACCGTACGTGAAGAATGTCTCGGCAGCCATCAGCCGCCTTCTCACACCCCTTGGCGTTAGAGTTACACACAGACCGGATGCAACCATAAGGCGCCAGATCATGACCCCTAAAAGACCCACTGCCACGGCAAGAAACATCTGTGGTCAGTTATCGGGTCTGGTGCAGTTGTGGACAAAGCAACTATGTCGGAAAAAATGGAAGACTACTCTGGACGCGAACGGCCGAGCACGCAGCAGCAGTGAGGAACGACGCCAGCTCCCAAGTCGCGGCTCATTCTACTGGACCCGACCATACATTCAAGTTTGCTGAAGCCGAAAATCTCGCCTGAGACGGCAACCACGTGAGTCGCGAACTGCTTGAGTCATGGTTTTTCGGTCCTCAATCAATCAACAAGTGCAAAGACCTGCCTGCTCCACATTTTGTACTGAATTTGCCTGGGCGAAGTAGTTAGCCACGCAGAGAACGCGAGGATGGCCACTGTTCCTGGCACCAATGTCAGCGAGCCATATTACCCAAGAGCTCAAACAAATGACGAAATTCGGCTGTCAGCAACTCGACTGCGGGCCATCATCACACCACATGCAACCGCGTGCGATGAGCGTAAGAAACGATAAATTTGACAAGCACGCTGGCGCACAGCAACGGCATACTGCAACAGCTGGCCGTTCAGGCAACTATCACATCACCTGCAATTATCTGCGATGCACTAGGGAACTGCCAATTTTGATAGGCATGTAGTGGCCCAGCAACTACATCCTATAAAGGCTGCAAAACCTGGGTGATCCAATAGCCTTAGCTGACTCTGTCTCTGATGATGGTTTCGAGTGAGAATCCGAAACGTTAGGCTAATAAAGCGCTTTTTTCAATGATCACGTCTCCTTCTTCACGTGGTGAAGGCTACTGGAACTGGTTCTCCAGCCTCTGGATCCAGAAGTGACCGAACACCCAGGTGCGTTATGTGCATGTGCGGTGGTAATGTGGGCAGGAGAGGTTGGAGGCCATATAGTCGATTGAGTTTGCGAGAATTGTGCCGAGGTACCAGACTAATTGCCATTTACCAAACTCCTCATACGTCCTTTACTGCAGTGCTTGTTTTGTCGTGATGGAGGAACGCTGTCTGTCAAACCCGGCAACGCTTGCGTGCTCAACAGTCAGGTCGTTGGACACTTTGAACATTAACTCAGACACGGGTTTAATCGATTTTCTACTGTTTTATGATGCGACCGCAGGGAGTTCGGATACTTAGCGGGAGCCCGATTGTACCTAATGTAACTTCCACCATGAACTCTAGCTTTGCGTCTGAACCGTGACTAAAGACATGAAGGCCGGAACCGATGCTCAGCCTAACTGGAACCGAGAAGTACAGGAGGGTAGTTGGTTCAGGAAGACAAACGTCGCTTATCATTTGTTGTTAATAATTATGCTATCAAATATAGAGGTCGTCCCGTTAGTTAGTCGTCTTGTTGATATTATAGTTAAAACCAGCTGAAACGAACGAACTTCAAAGTTGAAAAGATATTTACGGCATCGTCAAGGCATGATCCGGTTGATTACGGCCATAAAGTTTTGGTCTTTAGCTGGCTGAACGTAGTTAAGCATTTGTGAAATAATGAATGGGCAGAATTTTTCGCTGACGTGGTTATGAAATCCTTCATACACGCTGGTCTTTAAACCCCTATGGGCTTTCAATTTAAAGAACTGCACCGATCGGAGAAGTTTAATTAATCTATTTTCCAGCAACAAATGAGCCCCCTATATGGAGTATAGGAAATCTTAAAGGCAATCAAATGAAATATGTGTTGGTCTAGCAATAATAGATATGGAAGGGTGTGCATACAGCCTGGAATAAAATCACCTGAAAACCTTGAGAATGAGCGATTGAATATATTGCCAGGTGCAGATTAAACGAGTTTAGGAAACGATATCCGAGGCAAGAACCAAAGGGTAGAAAACCTCATTTTTAACAAAGGTAAGGACATCGGAGTTCATTACAAATAAAATGGAAAGAAACTAGCGCACTTGTTCACTTCGTAAACTGTCATATGAGCCATATTCCAGTCATTTTAAGCCGTTTCAAATCAAACCTAACCAATATCAAAATATTTACACAGCGATACGTCAACGGAAACAAGCGCTCAGTCTGCGACTAGTTTTGTGGTTACCTTGCTCTTTTAGTAGGCCCTGTCTGCCCAGTTGGTGTCAGTTGGTGTTATGGGCGCATGCTGTGTGCAGTCAGTCAAACAGGCTACTGGCCTCATACAAGCCCGAAAACCTGAGTTGATGGTGCAGAGCTAGAGGAGGCTAGAGCATGTGCACCATTTGAATGTATTTCAAATTTGGAATGCTCATGCGGATCTATATTAAAATTAATAAATAACGCAAACTGAGGGTGAAAAAAATCCGACTGACAACAAACTTACATATTTAATATTCTCCGATATAAACAGGACGTATATGCAGCAAAATCCAACTTGTGTAATCAACAGAAACACGTTGACTATATGCCTGAGGTTTTGGTTGAAACAGAAGACTAAGTACTCACTTAAACTTTCCTTTATATTTCCTCAAACTAGGAGGTCCATATTTGAAAACTATAAATACGGTTTCCGTATAGTCCATCGTTGAACGGTCGAGTTCATGACTTAACAAATTACTGTTAATATTGAATGATTACCGCATGATGACGGAGTCGGCAGTTCTCAGAAGTACATGCATCAGGTAACTTGACAAACAACCGTAGAATATTAGCAAAAATAGGCCCATCCACAAGCCCGAATACTTAAAAGCTACAGGAAGAGCTAGAATTCCGGTTCCGATATTGCCCTTTATAAAGTTCATTAGCGCTGACGCAGAACTATTACTAAAATATGAAACAGCTAATAGGCTAAACCTTGTGTTTTTTCGTAACTTGGACAAATCTTCTGGTTCAAGTATAGGTTCAGAAGTAGCATCATATTGTAAGGGATTCGCAGAGTTGGTTTCTAGCTGGTTATCAGCTGAAGAGGGAATTGCGCTGTTATAGTTGGTGGTATCCCCAGTGAGCAAATTGTTCTCATCCACCGTCATTTCTCTATAAAATGCAAAGAGGGGGCCAAAGTTCTGCAGAATTGTCCGAAGTCCACTTGGACTAGGTGCTCGACGTTTCTATTGGCTGGCATACGCAAGTTTGTGATAACGGTTCCCTCATACTATTGGCTATCTCTCGTTATGCTCATTGGCCATACCCATTGGTTATTCCGTCAGTAATTGTATCGGGCACTAATATCGAGGGCGTTCAGTCCAGTTCAGTGTATTTGAGGGTGTAGGTATTTGTACAATTTACATGTTTGTATCTTTCTTGTTCATCTGAACCTTCATGTACGCTTGTTTTAATGGGCTAAAAATAAACACAGCGGACTTCAACCCGCAACTGGGACGTCTCCTGTTTTCGCTGCTGCATGTCACCAGCGCTCCCTTAATTGGGTTGATCTGTATATTGTATATTTTGAAGGGTTACAGGCATTGCCCTTGATGACCCTATTAATGTAAAAATATCATTGCATGTGTACAGTCAATATAAAATGGTGTACATTAAAAATGTACGAGTCAAAGCATAACATAACTTCAAATGCGTTTTCACAGCCACTGGCGAAACATTGTTGAAGAAAAGTAGAGCCCGAAAGATTTTAAAAGGCTGGTTTTAAGTAATAATGTTTTGAAAGTCGTCTTTTGTCAAATATAATTCCATCAAGCCTTCATTTAAAATCAGTAATGCTTTCAGAGGTAACCGTGTCGCTTGGTAACGAGTTCCAAGGTCGTACCACTCGTTGGCTGAAACAAAACTTTCTGAGGTTCAATCGCATGCGTTCGCTATTAACCTTGTAAGGATGACCACGCAGATGAGTTGTGCAGGCAAAGTCGAAGAAATCCTCCGATCTCAGGGAGGAATCATGGCCCCGGATAATCCGGAATGTCCAGAGCAGGCTACACCGTAAGTGCCTGTAGGAAAGAGGAAAGAAGTCAAGCTTTTTCAATCTGTCTTGGTACGGTAAAGTCTTAAGTCCGTCAACCATCTTCGTTGCTCTCCGTTGCAACTGTTCAACGAGGTCAACATCTTTCTTCATCCATGGTATCCAGGCTGGTATTCCGTAATCTAAATGCGGTCTCACAAAGACGCCATAGACTTTTCCAAAGAGATCAGGGGGGAATATTTTAAACGCACGTCTGATCCAATGTAATGTACATGTTGCCTTCTGGACTGCTTTCTTACAGTGTTCTGAGGGCATCAAATTCGCAGTTGTCCACATGCCCAGATCTTTGTATGTTTCTACCTCTTTTAATGCAGTGCCATTAATAAAGTACTGGTGTCTCAGCGATACTTTTCGACCGGGGCTTATGTGTAGGATCACGCACTTGGATACATTAAACTTAAGAAGCCACCTAGCGGACCAGGCACTTAGTTTGTCAATATTCGATTGTAAACCTTTTGCGTCATCAGCGCAGCTGACTTCAGTCCATATTTTAATGTCATCTGCAAACATGACAGCTTCACAATCTAGGTCATTGAGACAGTCATTCACGTAGATTAGGAAGAGTAGGGGGCCAAAACAGAACCTTGTGGAACACCACTTTCTACTTTTGCCCATTCTGAGCTAGAGTTTCCAACAAAAACTCTCTGTACTCTAAAAGACAAGAAACTCTTGATCCAATTGAAAAGTTTTCCTTGAATTCCTACGTTCCAAATCTTCTGTGAAAAAAGCCCGTGTGGTACACTATCAAAGGCCTTTTTGAAGTCAAAAAATACAACATCTACTGCATGAACCTTATCTGTGGCCTTTGTCCATTTCTCGTGCGGCTGAAGGGCACTCGTGAGACAGGAACGTCCTGGACGGAAGCCGTGTTGGGCATCGCATAGGATTTGGTTGTTTTCCAGATAGCGCATTAAATGCCTCTTTATAATACGCTCCATTATTTTACACGCTATGCAAGTTAAACTGACAGGGTGGTAATTTTCACAGTCGAGTCGTGAACCTCCTTGATAGATCGGTGCGATGAATGCGCACTTCCATTCTTCCGGGAGTTTGCTTTCTTCAAAGGACTTTTGGAATATGATGGACAGTGGTATACACAGTTCGTTAGCAAGTTCTCTAAGTGCGAATGCAGGAATTCTATCCGGCCTAGGCGACTTGGCTGGTTTTATACGGAGTAATTCAGTTCTAACTACGGTCGGTGAAAAGTCTAGGTCTAGGTCCTCTGTTGTGGATGAGGAGGAGGTGGAGGAGTAATAGAAAGGGGTGGTACACATTGGTGGACAAACTGGTTGAATAGCAGCAAAATTATTAGGCTCTCTGGTGAAGACGTTTTGGAAGAATTTGGAAAGAAGGAATGCTTTAACCTGGCCATCGATCTCCAGTTTTCCATCTGCAGAACTAAGGGCAGGAATAATTTCCTGAATTCTCTTTGTACTTCGTATCTAGCCATATAGCATTTTGGGGTGTTCCAATGATTTTTGCAGTATGTTTAGTTCAAACTTCCTCCGCAGCTTAGCAGCCTCACATTTACAAACGTTGCGTTGCTGCTTATATTCCCATAAGTGAGCATCGGAGCCGGTTTGTCTGTTACGCCTCCAGAAGCGATTTCTTTTTTTTTGAAAGAGGCCTGCAAGTTTGAGTTTATCCACTTTGGGCGGTTTGTGGTTATCTTTCTCCTAAGAGGACAGTTGAGGTAAACAATCCTTTTCAAAAACGAAATCAATGTCGTCCAATCGTTATTGGTTTCACCATGTAGTTCATTTTCCCAGGATATATCTGACAGTTGTCTTCTCATAAGTGAGTAGTCCCCCTTCCAAATGTTTCTTACCCAAGTATCGGGTAAATTTGGTTTTGAAAACAGTGAGTACTCGAAGCACAGCGTAATGTGATCACTTGACCCTAATGGCGATTGATCCTGTAGGTCTAGCACATTTTCCTCATCTCGGGTAAAAATCAGGTCAAGACAATTTGACTGTTGTCCTTCTCTCGTCCGTGTTCCAAAGGTGACGTACTGAGAGAGAAGTTTGTATGTTGCCCATTGTAGAAGTTTGTGGTTGAAGTTATCTGGCATTCCCTGCGCAGTCCATGTTTTCCAGTCAATATCAGGAGCGTTACAATCCCCAACAATGAGGACATCTTTCTTATCGCTGGCTTTGTCGAGTTCCGTTATGAGAATGAGATCCTGATCGGAAGTCTGATAAGGTGAACGGTACACAACCGATATCGTCAGTGGTCTGGAATACTTAGCAGATATAGTAATGCTTAAGACTTCCACATCGCGCAATGGAATATGTATGTCAGCCATTGCGGTCAGCTTGCGAATGTCATGTTCAGTTCAGTTCAGTTCAGTGTATTTGAGGAAAATAGGCTTACGCCTTTGAAATCCCTATTTGTTACATAAAAGTAGCAAGAATAAGAAGCAAATTAAAGAAGTAACAGTCAAGTGAATGCAGGCAGGTTTACGTGGTACACTGATATGACTCCTATGATATGACTGATATGACACTATGACTCCTCCTCCTCCTCCTCCTCGACTTGGTCTGTCTCTCCTGAAGTGCTGATATCCTCTGAGTGATATTTCGGAATCAGTAATTTTTGCAGTAAGCCACGTTTCAGTGAAAGCCATAACGTCTGGTTTAATTTCGTCATGGCTTTCATGTCTCCCTTATATGCAGTCAATTGCAACGATCGATCTTCATTCCTCGATCGCATTCCACCAGACGTCATTTTAATTGAACTTCTGACGCTGCTCATCGTCCTTGGTGCATAGCTCTCTGGATCTAGTGTAGAGCTCATTTTAATCTTCGACAACACTTGCTATCTAAGAAGGCTACGTTTTCGTGAGTCTGCATTCTAACAATCCTCTGTCGTTTTTATTGTCCTTTTGTCCTTTTTAGTTTAGACACACAATTCCCCACGAAGCGTTAGTTTTTTTTGTATACTTTAATTCTTAGCAGTTTAACTCTTGTCTACACTACACTACACTACGCTCTCTCTTCTTTGCTTCTAGGTATAGTTTTCTTTGGAATAACTTGCCAATTGAAATAAGGTCGTTAACTAGTCTATCTGCATTCAAGCAAAGACTGCACATTTATCTTAACACTGATTCTATTAACCTTTTATTTTCCTCATCTTTTCCCAGTAGCTTTCCCCATGACTCGGAGAAAGGACCATCGGGAATTTGAGTAACCCTCTTGAAACTATATTAACGCCACCTCGAGACGCCCATGAACTATAATGTCTCCTTATATCACCCGTCCTCCAAACGATGATGTCATTCGGACGTACAAATTCGGTGGTCCACAGTCTTAAATGCTGCGGTTTCTTTGGATACTAACCATCATCAGAATTCTATTCTGGATCCTATGATGCTGAGGACTTAAGTTCATTGACGCATTTTCGTGAGATTCTGTTTCATACGCCGAAGTGATCAAGAACGAATCACGTCGACGTTTCATTATCTCATTCTGAAATGCTACTGCAGTATTACCCTATTCTACCACCTGACCATTTTTTCCTAAGCAGTTTTTTCTCCTACCTTCTATTCGATAATGAAGGCCTATTGAACTCTGCCTCCATTTTCATGGTAGGAGTTTTTTTTCACTGCCTATTTTTTCTAGTTCACCATTAATTTTAAAACATTGCTAACTGTTGACATAGCAGGACAAGTTATGAATTTGTACATTTTATCTGCACACATTGTCATAACTTATTTCGTTACTAATGTTTGCTTAGACAGTACCTTCCCGGTGCTAACCAAATATTAATTCTTAATTCTAAAATAAAAAATACAAAAGTGGTGACCCCGTTTTTCTATCATTACGCGCCATATCACATGCTATGACGGACACCGAGATTAACACAGATTCTCTTGTCGTTAATATACTCTCTTTCAAATTGCCCCTATTTACGCCGAGCAACCCCCGCGTATGGTTTAGGCAGATCAATGCAGTTTTCTCGACACGCCGTATCACCAGTGAACGCACGCGTTATTCATACGTAGTGCAATCACTTCGCTTCGATGTTGCGCTGACGTTGAGGATCTCCTTGATCCGATTCCTGCTAAGGAGCCTTACACCAGTTGAAGGACACTGTAATTCATCGTGTGGTCAAGTCGGCCAACCGAAGGCTCCGTGAGCTTTTCACGCAGGTCAAGCTTGGCGACCAAACGCCGTCCAAACTAATGTGACACATGCGTGCTTTGCTTGCTGGTCGTCATATGGATGATGCAATTTTCCAAGAGATCTGGCTTGATACCTGCCCATGCAGCAGGTTTTTGCTATGCTCGACACAAACACCTCATTAGAAAAACCAGCCAATCGTGCAGACTGGATCATGGAATGCTACCCTAACGGTGCCGCATGTTCTTGTTTTCAACAGACATCGGTCTTTACTTCAAGGCCTGATAATGTTGGCACTTCTGCTCATGAAGGCACTCTAAAGCCAGATCATGACACTCTATATGTGGAGTTACCATCATGCTGTTTTACCTATCGACGGGCCGCACCATCATCAAGCCTTTCGAAAGTGTCAAATACCGTGCGCAGCAGTTAATATGAAGACTTAAAGGATACAGGACGCCTCTTATGCATGCAGGTCAGCACCATGTGTTCTGCCATTAGAAATCTTCAGTCAACCAGATGTCAAAAATATCGACGTATATGGTCCCAATCACGGGAATGGCAGCCACAGACCCTGTGCAGGTACCATCGTACTTACGATGTGAAAGCACCTAAGTGTATTTCACCGTGCGCATTCCCACATTCACCGCAAAAGTTAACTGACAACACCAGCCAGCAATGGTACCGACTGCTGTTGGCCACTTGCGAACCATTCACCTCTTCTATGTCACTGATAAGTTGAGTGGTCTCCGTTTCCTTGTCAATACCGGTGCTGAGGATATTGAAATCCCGCCTCCTAGGCGTCCCCGCCTCAAGCCTTCGCAATTCTCATTACAGGCTACTAAAGGCACCACATTTCACACAAACGGACAACAGTCCCTGACTCATGAACTAAGTCTGAGGCGATGATTGGAGGCCATGTGGTGATTATCGTGTCTTGAATAGAGCAACCCTCCCCGATCGGTATCCTTTTCCTCATATTCACGATTTTTCTCACATGCTGGCTGGAAATACTATTTTCTCGAAGATAGATCTCGTGAGAGCATAACATCAGATACCGGTCACTGAGGAAGACATCTCCAAGGCCGCCATCACAACGCATTTTGACTTGTTAGAATTTCTCCACATGTCTTTCAGTTTGCGTAACTCGGCCCAATCTATC
>WEDG01006872.1:0-58623 GCA_017591395.1 Schistocephalus solidus | reverse complement strand
CTGAAATAAATTCACCGTAAATGAAGCCACAGGCTCTTGCAGAAGTGTGAGGAAGGGGTCACTTTACGCAACATAATCTGAATTAAATCGTTTAGGAGCAAATCCCACATCTTTGTATGGTATCATGGTGGGAGGCACAATAAGCTGGGTCCCATCAATGCATAAAGCAAAGATACTCTTAAAAGCCCACAGCAGGTTTACTTTGTCCAACTGAATGATAGCAGTATATATAGTAGCATTAGAAGTGGTAGTAGAAAAGCAACAGCAGGGTAGTCTGTAGTAGTAGCAACTGATTGTAGTAGCATTATTAGCAGTAGCATTTGACATTAATGCAGTAGTCAGAATGAGTGGTCGCAGGGTCGTAGCATGTAGCTAGTAGCAATGCTAGTAGCATTATTGTCTCCATCTAGTCGTAGTAGTAGCATATGCATTGTGGTAGCACCATAACCAGTAGCATTAATCATCGTAGCAGAAACCTTAGTAGCAATAATCATTAGCAGTAGCATAAATCAGCATGAGTAGCATTATTGTGCACCTGAGTAGCAGTAGCTAGCTCAGTAATAGGAGCATTGGTAGCATTAGTAGTCAGTAGCAGTAGTAGCAGCAGCATAGCATTAGCAATAGTAGTAGTAGCAGCTATCATTAGTGATAGAACCAGGAAGCATTAGCAGATCTGATATGCCAGGAGTGGACGACCATCAGAGGCAGTGGTCAGCAATAGCAGACGGAGGCATCATCTGAGGCAGAAGCAGCATTGACCCTAGTCAGAGCAGCAGTGACGGACAGTAGCATTAGCAGAACCCCAGCAGTAGCAGTAGCAGAAGCCAGCAGCAGAGAGCAGACGCATCAGCAGCTAGCAGTAGCATTAGCAGCATCCCATAGCAGTGAGCAGCACATCAGTAGCAGTAGCATAGTCAGCATCCCAGTAGCAGCAGGACACTGTAGACAGCCAGTAGCAGCAGCAGCACCCAGCAGCAGATCCAGTAGCAGATCCCAGATGCAGATCACTAAACAGATTAGCATCATCATGCACAGCATCACGAACCATTAGCATCAGTCACATCAGAGACCAGCAGAATCAGGAAGCATGAAATCAACAGTAGCACAGTCAGTAGCACCGGCACAGTAGTCACGGCACAGAGGCACACATCAGTACGAACACAGCACAGCAGTCGGACAGCACCAGATCGAATCAATCGAACGGCACAGTAGGAAACGGAATGGAGCAGAGCACCAGTGGTAAGGCCACGCGGAGCACGCAGTTGAGGACCAGAACACAGCGCCACACGCAGCTAGACGGACAGCACAGTGCACGACACAGCCGATCAGCGTAGTAGTAGTACAGTGGTAACGGAAGGTAGTAGCCGCATAGCACGTACGGTAGTGTAACGGTCGGATAGTAGTAGCTAGTAGTATAGAAATTGTGCCGGATCTACCCTGCCAGTACAAACCCTTTATCGTCCTTAGCCTTGTTGTAAACTCCAAACGCTACAGCTCACGATTTTAGGTTCTAGCTTTAACCGCTGTCTGCTGCATTTTACCTCTTCTTACGTAGATACTTTCTTCGCGATTATGCTTGGCTATGAGGCAGCTAGTTCCTTCGCAACTAGCTATGGCATTCTTACTTTGGTTCGCTTTTTAATTTCTTTCAAAAAAATTCATTGGCTTACGTTATTTCCCCGACGTTAGGCCTCTATTTCGCCATACCGCGCTATTCGTACCGATGACGTCGTTAGGACTACCTAATTCTATGTACATTACTGTCGGTCAGTATGGGTTGCTTTATTCGTCTTTCCCCCCTTTTTTCCCCATCCTTAAGTAATCCTGCACCCCTCATCTTATCTGTTACCTTGGTTGCGCCAATCAGTTTTCCAATTTTTTTAAAATCTTAATAAATTCCGGCAAGTTATTAAACTCGTCTTTCCTCGCACCGCGTAATGATTCGGTAGAGGAACAATGATACAGTTTTGTTAATTATTTATTCAAAAAATCATCACAGCTGTTTTTTCACATGAGGGTAATTTCAGACGGTGGATCAATACCTTCGGGTGTGCATTTTTGCTTTTCTGTTGATTCCCGCTGCCATTACACGATATAAACATGGTTTAATTCATATTAACAAACTTACCTTAGTTGCGCTTCTGCTTCTTGCATTTCGTTTCCTTCTGGGAGGCTTAGTTAGCAATCTCATTTTGTCAGCTTCTATTTAAATTCCTTCAATTATAGCGCGTTCCATAAGCCTTTTCCTATTGGCTCCCTTTTCATTTTGTTCAGTTTGGTTTTTATTTTTCGGCCAATGGGGATCGTTCAGTTCACCCGTGCTTTTTGCATTGGATGCAACATTTTATTTCTAATTTACGCTGGTTATTTTCACCTCATTCAAACTTAATTCCTTTTTATAAAATTTGCACATTTAACTACTTTCACCATTTCGGTTGCTGTTTCTTTTATCGTTCTGCCCCACCCATAAAACCCCTATTACCACGGTTCCCGTAAGACAGGCTCTTGGGTTTATGCATTAATTTTGGGACCCGTTTATTGTGCCTCCACCGGCATGTTAAAGTAGAAGCCTTTCATCTCTAGTAAATTTTAAGTTAGGTACCTAGACGCGAGCCTACGTATGCGTTTGATAAATTCTCACCAGGTTGGTATATCTATGTGGCAACAGGGTCAATTAAAACCTGTTAACCCTCAGAGAAATTGATTAAGGCCGTCCAAGCACCCACACGGGATGTGAAAATTACGGGGGTAAGGTAATAAAATGCAGCGAGGGTTAGTAATAGTCAAGGTCAGGAGTAGAGCGAGCGCTAGGGCTCCGAGAATTACGCACAGTCAATCGACCTTTTTATCATGGTAAGCGTGGGGCTTGCACGATGTTACTCTATGCACAGAAGGCCAGCTATCGGAACCCGATAGACACTCCTTCGACGCTACCGTTTGGTCTCCTGCTTAGATGGATGTCTGGGAAAGGGAGAGAATTTGCCGTTTCCATCTCCTACGTTAGCTCATTCGACGCTGTATCTGATATAGAACAGTTAATAGAGTAGCTACATCGGTTTCTATGCTGGCAATCGCAAACATTTCACAAAATCAACGACCTCGTTAGCTTAACTTCTTGCTCTGATTTCTTAGATGAAAATTGTCCAATTCGCCCCAAAAGAGATCGGTTATGAGAGACCAATTAGGCAAGGCTATATCAATGCTGTTCATTTTTCTATTCGTTTGGCTGTTAAAAAGGAACTGCATAGTTATTGCGCCTCTAAGAAACAATAACCTGAGTGTTTTCATCAAAATCCCTATTTCATGTTTCTAAACCGATAGAAATTCACATAGATAATCAAATATCTTGAAGACCGAGAAGTTTGTAAAAAGTGATGACTTTCAGCGAGAATATCCCCGTTCCCTTCATGTGAAGATATTACCATCGTCAATGAGTTTGGAGGATTCTTGATAGCTTCTCGGTGCTATTTGATCCTATACTGGCATAACGATTCAGCAAAACCGATGAACAACTAACTCGTTTTTCACCTATAGCCTTGAATGAAGGGGAGACTGTGCAGCGAGGTGGAGGATGAACCGCGAAATAATAGATCTACATAACGACAGTGCCCTTCGAGTCACTCAACTAAAATATCTATTGATCTCTCTTTTGTCGAAGCTTCCTCACTCGGATTGTAATCCTTGCCCGCTCTAAAACCATGTTTTTTAAAGTCAGAATCCCAGACTTCCTTCACTGAATTAGGCATACACACAAAGAATGCCTCATAACTATGTTTAACTTAAGGATATATGTATGGAACTCGAAATACCTATCTACAAATAAACACTGACAAAACGCATATGCTTGTATAGCGCTATAGGAACATTATATCATTAAGTCATGGTGACTAAATTTTTGTTTAGGAAGTAAAATTTCAGCAATTATTCTTTTAAACGTCTCGAATGGAAGAAGGTAGTTTGATTCAGTGTTCAATCACCCAGTGAGACTTTCAGTTTATGAAGTTTATTTTGTGAGGATAATAGACAATGTGCTTGAAATCCCTAGTAATTACATGCCATTGCGTCATACACGACACGACTGTTTGACCGTCGTAGTCCAACTATGTCCACCGTATGCTCCACGTAAATGTGGTGCAGAGATGGTGACTTGCGCGTGATTTAGTTTAAAGGGATAGTAGACTTGCGCTGCATCTACCGCACTCTCTCCTCATCACCCACCAGAGCCCGGTGTCATGCCAGAGTAAAGAAGACCGGAGATGAGAGAGGGCGCAGGTGGTGGGCAAGGCCGGAGCCGCCCCTGGGAGTACCAATACACCTGGCTCGGATCCCACGGAGTGGGAGTGCCATAAAAGACACATTAAGAAGGAAACATTGCAGCCTGAATCTCAGTCCACCAGTCAGCCACTCCACACAAAACACATATTAAGCTAACCACGTGGTCTGAGTTAACCCGTCACTTGGCAACCTTAAAAGCCACGAATTTTAGTACAGCATGATCGTTTCAAGCGCATCAGATTGTTTATAGTGAGGAAAATGCTCTGAGCTGTTGACCACACTCTCTCCTCCACCCCCACAATCAGACCACCGTCCGAGCCGGTCATTTGTCGGATGCGGAAGTGGGCGCAGCTGCTGGTGACCTGCGTCTACGTGTACTTCGTACACGACCTGGCCCTGCAAACACAAGCAGCAGGATTTCACACAACAGGGGGTTGAATGACTCACATCTCACATGTGTGAGATAGCCAGAGGTCACGTTAAGAAGGAGCCATCGCAGCCTGACTCTCAGACCACCTGTGTGCCACTCCACACAACACAAATTGGACTGATTGCGGTGTGAGTTTAATTGTCAGTTGGCTACCTTCTTATCCACGGCACCTATCACCCCGTGATATTCTCAAGCTCAGATCAAACATGCAACAAATGATTTACATGAAGAAAGAGCCGAGGATCATACTTTGATCTAAATCAGCTATGCAGACTGAGAGCATGTTTTTGCGGTGTTGCCTATGATCCCGTGAGGTACAGAGGTTGATGGGGAAAGATGTAGTTTTGAGCTATAGCCGGCATTGTTCTTCTGCAGGTTTTCATGGAGACGCATTGACCTTTATAGGCCCATTCAATGAGTGAATGCTCGTGGTCAGGGTGGGCATTTTTGGCGGCGATCTCTGCTGTGTGTTGGTTTTCCAGGCACTAGTTCGCCAGTCTCTGTGTGATGGATTCGCAATTGACCGACCAGGCCGATGTGTAAGGTGAATGTGCGATTGCAATGCTGACACGTTAGTACCGAGTCCCCATTGCTGGTTCTGGTGCCGATGGTGGAGATAGTAGGTAGCAGGTTGTCGTAGGTGGCTACTAAGCTGGTGAGATTGGGCGAGTGGTATTCGTCGCCGCAATCGGCGCAGGGATTGGAGGAGGTAGGATCGTGTCATTGATCGTAGGCGGCGGGTCATCAATGAAGATGTTATCAGTGGTTTAGATGGTCGTCGTCCTCGTGGGGACTGAGGCAGATGTGGCAGAGGTTGATATTGTGGGATTGTTGTTCCATCGAGTTCGAAAATGTCCGACCAGGCCTATTCGTGGGCGGAATGTGCGTTGACAGGGTGGGCACATTGGGAGGGCTTGGGCATTGGCGGTGTTGATCTGTCGTGCTTGTGACTTGCAAGCCATACATTTGGCCTTAGCAGCGGCGATCTGGTTGACCTCATAGATTACTGCACCAGTCTTCACGGATCTGCTCTATGCCGGTCTATCCTGGACAAGCTCCTCCCAGGTCATTCGTTTGATTTGCAGTTGCTTCAGAAATTTCTTCAAATAGTCCTTGTAGCGTCGTTTTTACCTCCATCTCGGCGAGCACTCTTAGTGACATCTCCGTAGAAAAGTCGTTTGGGTAGTCGCTCGTCGTCCATTCTCACCAGGTGGCCGCTCCATCCCAGTGGCACTTGCCTCAGCATGGCGTGGATGCTGAGGATTCCCATCCGCTCCAGGACTTCCGTGTCCAAGATCATGCCTTCCCATCTCAGTTTCAGTATTCTGCGGAGGCCACTGAGATAGAAGTGATTCAGCTTCCTGGCTTGGTTCGAGTAGACGTTTCAGGTCTCCGCCCCGTAAATGAGTGTCATCATTATGACGGCCTTGTACATTTTCAGTTTAGTGTTAAGGTGAATACCGTGGCGATTCCCCATGAAGGCCTGCAGTTTGGCCTGAAGGTCTGACTGGCTTTTGAGATCCGTTGGGCAACCTCGTCATCGATTCTCGTGTTGCGTGATATTATGCCCCCAGGATAAGCAAAGTTTTCCACATTTTTGAGTTGAGTGCCGTTGACATTGATTTGGAGAACCTTGTATTCCACCCTGGGTGGCGTCTGGAGCATGACAACCGTTCTGGCTGAACTGATTGTTAATCAGAAATTGGCGGAGCCTGCGGTGTAGAGGTCCGTGGTCTGTGGTTATCAAAGAGTTGCCGGTTCCCTTTCCGCTTGTAAAGATGGACGATGGTCACTTCTTTGAAATCTTAAGGAAATTGTCCTTGGCGCCACATCTCCTGGAAGAGTGTTGTGAGTTCTGCCAGCAGCCGGGGCCCGACGTGCTTGTAGACTTCCGGTGGGATTGCGTCGGATCCCGGTGCTTTACCGCTGGAAATCTGCTGCATGCCCCACATAGTTTCTGGTAGGGAAATCTGCAGATCCAGGTCATTTTTCGTATCCACTTGAGGGAGCCGCTCAATGGCAGCAATGGAGATGACTGATGAGCAATTAAGGAAACTTCTGAAGTGCTCGGCCCACCGCTGCAGAATTTGGAATTTCTCTGTCATCAGTGTTGTGCATCAGAGCTGAGCAGCGGTGCGGTCCCCTTGATACAGGGGTCATAGATGGCCTTGATAGCTTAAAAAAGGTTTTTCATTTCCTTGCTGTCCGCATACCTCTGGATTTCCTCAGCCATTCTCATCATACAGGCGTCCTGCATCTCCCGCAGCCGCTGCTGTACAAGGCAGCGGCATCTTAAGAAGGCTGCTTAGGTGGCGTCAGTCCTAAGGTCCATGTAGGCCATGTGATGTCCATTCTTATCCGCGAGTAAATTACAGATGTCGGTGCCATTGTCGTTAACCCAGTCCTGGTGTTGATGGCGTGCGCGTCCGAGGACTTCGAGGGCGGTGGATTGGAAACAATTTTGCAATTAACCCCATCGTGTCTCCACGGTGGCGTTATATCTGAAGCGTGCAGGTCCTCCAGTTTCTGGGTTATTTGGTTGCTGAAATCAAAACAGTGAGCAGGCAAATTTAACAAAAGAGTATTTAACTTACCTGGTGGTCTCTTACCTTTTTAATTTTGTCGATGTTCCAGTCGGAGCCTTATCTGGGAGATGACGAGGTAGTGATCTGTCCAACCATCGGCATCGCGGATCGCCTTGGTTACCTGCACGTCCTGTTGATCTCGCCTCCGGACAAGAACATAGCCCAGCAGATGCCAGCGCCGCGACCGAGGGTGCATCCACGTGGCCTTCTCCCACGTCGGAAGGCGGAAGAAGGTGTTGGTCAGCAGGAGACGGTGTTCCGCACACGTGCGCAGAAGAAGGAGGCCGTTATCGTTACAGCTACCGAGACCGTGGGGACCCAGCACTCCATGCCAGGCAGCGTGGTCCGTCCCGACGTGGGCGTTGACGTCACCAAGGACAATTCACTTGTCCTCCTTCGGCACAGACACCAGCAGGGCGTGCATGTCCTCGTAGAATTCATCCTTCGTCGCATCAGAGCTCGTCATCGGGGGAGCGTAGGCGCTGATGATGGTGGCGAACTGGTCATTCCGAAGAGGCAGGTGGAGGCTCATCAGGCGATCATTGAAACACTGCGGCAGACAAAGCAGACGTCCCATGATGTCGTTCCGGACGGCAAAGGGGCACAAGCGTCGCGTAGCTCTGCCGTTTGCCGGCCGTTCCAGAAGAATGTGTAGATGACACCCAAATCCTCCAGCTGACCCTGCTCAGAGAATCGGGTATCGCTGAGAGCAGCAATGCCAACCTCGTAGCGCACCAGTTCACGAGTGACTAACACCGTTCTCCGTTCCGGCCGGTTGCTCCTAGGATTGTCTTAGAGGGAACAAATATTCTAGACTGCTAGTGTAAGCAGACTCAACAGAACAGCCCGGAGTGTATTGCACGGGAATGGCGATGGGGGTTTATGTTGTTTGTTTGAATTTTATGACCGCGTATTCTGCGATTTTTGAACCGTGGCTGATAACAGAAGACGTCAGACCAGCAACGTATGACTTTTAGACAGTGGAGGAGGTGGGAAGTTAGGGAGTCAGACATGCCGGGTGTGGAGTCACACAAAGCAACAGAGACCCTCACTTGTTTAAGACCGCCAGTCGTGACGGTTGCCCGGGGTGTGGCCACTGGGAAGAACCCAACTTCGAGGAGCCACAGGTGAGATTTAAGTACCAGTAAGAGGTGGCCAAAGGAAAATTCACCACCTGTACGAGACAAATGAAGCGACCAAATGCTATATGTGTGCTGTTTCCCCTAACTAGTACCCCCACATTCCGAGTGCGTCATATATATCTGTACACACACTATTACAAAATCGCACGATGAATATATTATTAACAAAAGTTAAATAACGTCGTTTTTGCAAAACTCCTGTCTGTAGGTTGAATGATATTGATCTGAGTTAAGATAGTCGGGGGTAAACAAACGATACCTATAATTATCCAGGCGTTTTTAGAAAATTTGTGGGGACGTCACCTCCACGACTTATTGCTAGAGATCATTCAATTGTTCTAATACCTCTTGCACGAGGAATTCAGAGCGGAGGTTTACGCTGAAAATTTTCGTGCGCAGTTTGATGTGTGGAAAGTTACACGATTTACTAGCTTCGTTGCACGACATTGCACTTTCTCGAGATATATTTCGCCTTTGGCGAGCCATGGCTACCACCCTTGCAAGCCATATTCAAAATGAGGTCGAACGAAGGCGCCGTAAACTTTGCCAATGATATTTTTGTTGAAATCTACAAAGGCCCTTTTTATGGCGTGCAGTATTCCCATGGCTTTGTTTGCAGCCTTGACGTATTGCATAGTTGGCTCCAGATTGGTCTGTATCCAAACACGGTGTTCTTTATCAGAAGATTCTATTGTAATATCATCCAGGAAATACGACCTCATGCTGTAAGTTAGTTGAACGCAGATGGAGGATGCCACACTTGAAACAATTGAAATCTAGGAGCCATCTCTCAGACCACTTTTACAGTTTGCGCGAGTATAATTCCAAGGGACTAAATTAAATATGACTTAGATGTCCTTTGGTTGTATGCACAAACGATACTAACGGACGGTGAGTCCATCCACAATCTCAAAGTAAAAAAGAACAGGGTAGGCTCTGTCAGCACCCGATTTAAATCCTCGACCAAGATCTCTTAAAATCCTCTTGGAAATCGAATCACAGGCAGAACTCCTGCTACAGAAAAAAAAATCTTGCGGAGTGTGCATTCTAAAGTTTTTTTCCGCCAGACTACGGACAAAAAGAGCGAATAAATATGACAAAATTAATAATAGAAATGGAAAGATGACGGGCAAATGGCGATGCACCTCTCCAAATAATGGACGGACAAATATTTCAAGTGAAAAGAGCATTTTTTTGGCCTAAGGCAGTCACTTTAACAGCCTAACTGTCCCATCCCAGGAAACAAAAAGGTGCTCACCTAAAATGTTTGGTTTGAATGTCAGATCTCTGCTTAATAAGATGCCTTTGCTCCAGACATTTGTTTTCGTCCACCACACAGACATTGTAATAGGTACGGAGACATGGAAAAGGCCTTGCGTAGCCAACTCCAAAATCTCTATGCTAGGCTACGCTTTCATTAGGAATGATCGACACGAGGGCCGTGGCGAAGAAAGCTACCTAGAAGTATCAAAATTCAGCAAAGCTTTCCCTTTTTTACGCGAACTGTCACTCGTTTACTACATTCAGGAAACCTTCCAAAACTTTTAGTTGCTGACTCTGTGGAAGCTCTCTTCGGTTCTGATGGCGTTTACGGACTCTGAATCCTGTGCCGGACTTCATGCTGAGGGCTATATTGCTGGCTCTGCAGACCTCAATCGGTTTATTTCTCAGTCGACAGCGAACAGCCGCTCGCCGACATACCTGCTGGTGCAGAATACCGGATCCGTAACACTGAATGGAGAAGTTCTTCACCGGGCACCTGTGTTAACGCGTCCCTGTCCTGAACTTTAATTACTAAATAAGCTGCCGTTTTTTCTCCTGAAAACACCTGAAACAACGATCAGGAGTTTTTTTCACTGTCAGCTTGACCCTCTACTACATATATTTTTTTGACCTTGCCTGTAAACTATCAATAAATAAATTTAAAAAAAATTAGAAATTATCGACACGAGGGCCGTGGCGGAGGAAGCTTTATCTATGTTAAGCAGCTACTTACATTCCTGTTGTTGGAATATCGACTATTTACTGCGATTGAATAGAGCTGCTGGCTCGGAGTTGTTGCAAAGGAATACTACCCCTTAATCGTTGGTTGTGTCTATCACCCACCCAACGCCAGCGAGGATTACCATCTCTGTCTCTGCAGGCATATGACGCCGCAGCTGACTTAAATCTGAAGTACTGCTTGATTGCAGGTTACTTTATCTTCAGAAAGTTCCATGGTTTCCACCTTCCGGTCATGCAAAGTTTAAAGACTTACATGAGGCCATAGATATCGGCATGTGGGATCAGGTAGATGATTTTCCCACCCGAGGATCAAGCATACTAGATCTTTTTTTTCTGAAGAGGTTTCCAGCCATTGTCAGTGTCCCCTTTAGCCTTCCTAGGGAGTAATGAGCATGCCATAATTTTTTTGCACTAGAACCCAAGGTTAACTAAACGTTTTCAAAAAATATAGTTTTTTTCGTGATATCCGATCAGCAAATACGTGGAAATTACTGACATATCTTAATTACCACGATTGAACTAACTTCTTACTATGTATGGATGTGAGTGTTTGCATTGATACACTGAAACAAGTTCTAGGTACACTCATTTTTCGTTTTGCTTCCCGTAAGAAAAACATTAATGCCAAGGATGAAGTCCATTCAATTCAATTCAATTCAATTCAATTAATTGAGGGAAATAGGCATGGGCCTTTGAGTACCCTATTTGTAACGTAAAATTAAGTGCGGTATACAAAGAAACCGTGTTGGTTGCAAAGGTACAAAAGGCGGTCATAAAATTTGACAAGTGGTGCACGACTCTCGAGGGTTAAGATAAATGCCTCATCGCTCAGGCTCGTTGCGGAACATAAAACTGTCAAGGTTCCTTTTAAAGCTTTCCAGCGATGGTGACATCACAACGTCTTCAGGGAGGGCATTCCATGGTTTAACCACTCTGACAGAGAAGGAGAACTTGCGCACATCCAGTCTCGCCTGCTGGACACGCAGTTTTAATGGGTGACCTCGGAGATGGGTCGTGGTGGCACATTCAAAGAAGTCCGAGAATTCCAGGCAACAATCCAATCCCTTCACAATGCGGAATGTCTGCAGGAGATCACCACGCATTTGCCTATAACTCAAAGGGAACAGATTAAGATTCATTAGGCGGGTTGGATATGGCAAGGAGCTTTGACTTCTAACCATTTTGGTGGCTTTCCTCCGGACTCTTTCGAGGCAGTTCTGATCTTGAATTGTCCAGGGTTTCCAGGCATGCATAGCATATTCCAAATGTGGCCTAATGAATGTGTCAAAGGTCTTAGCAAAAATATCTTCATCGAAATCCAAAAAGGCTCGTCTGATGGCGTGCAACACCGAAATTGCCCTCTTCGCCACTTTCGAGCAGTGAGACGATGGTTTTAAGGTGGTGGTCATCAGCACACCAAGGTACTTTTGGGTTTCCACGTCTTTTAAGGCTTCACCGTTGAGAAAAGTAACTTCTACTTTCGGCAGATCCAGACGGGTTGCCTAAGCGAAGTATTGTACACTTATCGACGTTGAACCGCAAAAGCTAATGATTCGACCACTCCTTCAACCGAGTTAGGTTGATCTGCAGTTTATCTTCGTCAGCAGGGCTCTGGATTACATTCCAGATTTTAATGTCGTCGGCAAACATTGCTGCTTCACAGTCGAGATTCCTGACACAATCGTTCACGTATATTAAAAACAGTATTGGCCCTAGTACTGAACCCTGAGGAACCCCACTCTCGACCGCTGCAGAACTTGACCTCTCTTGGCCGATGCACACAACCTGGCGCCGACCCACGAGGAAGTTTTCGATCCACTTGAGGAGGTTACCTCTGATTCCAATTCTTTCAAGCTTGTAAAGCAGTCTCTCGTGCGGCACAGTATCGAAGGCCTTTGGAAAGTCAATGAAGGCAATGTGAACCGCGTGTCTATCTTCAAGCGCTTGGGTCCACCTCTGGAGCGAATACAGCAAAATACTTTATCTTTCCCCCGTAGACTGCGTAAACCCTCACGTCGTTTTCGTCTACAAAACGACACTACCATCCTGCCATTTATCCAACTTATCTTTGAACAAGCTAAGAAGCTCTCTGAAGAAAAGCAACTAGAAAAAGACGTCAATTTTACAAAAACATCTTAGTAAGATTTTGCGAAACTCTTTTCGCGCACAGTAAAAGCGCAGAGAAAAACGCAGCACCCCATACTTTGAGACGCCTTAGCAAACCCCATAGCTGACGGTAGTGATTTAAACCACCTACGTATATTCACAATGCTTAAGAAGTTATTGCTTAATGGTTAAATCACTCAGGTTATTTTTCGATTTTCCGGACGTTACCGTCATCATATCTCTTTCGGTCCAAATTATTGATCAAAGAACTTGCTTGAAATGTGTTCTATTTTTTATAAGAAGATATCTGTATTATTATGTGAGTAATTTTTTTTTCAATTCAACTAGGCTATGAACTTTTCTAATAATATTATAGAGGACATTCCATATAACCGAATTTCTTATATGGAATATAAGTTTGATCGTTGGGCTTTTTTTAATTTGAGGATTGTTTTGGCAGTCTCGTTTTTTCATGTGGCTCGAAGGCCGTTATGATTTGCGCGTATATTCACTCTTAGAATATCTAACTCGTGTGTGAGCTTGACCTGGAAAGTGAGACCATTTTGGGGTCTTCTGATCTAGAGGGGTCGAAGTCTATATCTGTTGTATAAGTCAATATATGAACTTTGTTGCCATCACATTTGGACAACGGTTTGGTAAAGCGTCTTTGAATGCTTCTAATTTCCGCCGGCCATCTAAAGGAGCATTATACCAAAGAAAATTGAGCAGTAATCCAGGAGAGCTAATACGTACATTTTAAAAGATGTGTCGTGAAATTTGTAGGTATGGATCCGCATAGGCAAGTGGCTTTTGGTGATATTCGTTTACCAAGAAGGGATAAGTCAAGAGAATTTGTATAGCTGAGTCCTAATTGTTTTATGGATACTGATTCTTTTATTTCGTAATCATAAAAAAATTATGGGTGGCAGTTTTGTGAACCAAAGATTGCATTTGGTCGGTGAGAATGGCATGTGGCATTGGTAACTCTGCTCATTAAACCTTTAAAGATACTCGGCGATGGTAATGCACATTTAAGTCACTGTCTGCTGATTATACGCATTAGCGAGTTTTATATCGTCTGCATATATAAATGCTCTTTCTGTAGTTGATATGGTCGAAATGTCGTGAATATATATGAGAAAGAGAAGAGGACCTAAGATGTAGCCCTGTAACACTCCACTAGTAATAGGGGATGGGTTTGAGACAACGTTTCGAAACTGCACTAATTGATGTCGGTTTTGCAGGTAACATGTGAGAATGTCAAGAAGAAGAGGCTGTATTCCAGGGCTTGATAGCTTCGTTATTAACCTTTTTACGGGGGACTTCATCGAAGGCTTTCTTAATATCGAAGTACACTGTGGCTATCATATTTCCTTCATCTCTGTTGCTGGAAATGAATTCCAGAAAAGTGAGATAGTAGGAGAGCCATAAATTCTTAGGTAAGAAGGTATGTTGGGAGAGAGGTACTAGGCTGGTGTTTGTCAAGTTATTTATAATTTGATTGTTAATTATTTTTCTACAATTTGGGCGATTTTCTCTGTTCTATGAACACCACGATAGCCTTCGATATTAGATCAGTTACCGTTTTATGGATTGGTGCAATGCTTGAAGCAACGGGAATTGTTTAGCGAGGAGTATTGTGGCATACATCATATGGTTATTTAATTATTGTCAGTTTACAGGCAAGGTTAAAAGACATATACATTAGAGGATCGAGCTGAGAGTGAAAAGATCTGCTGATCTTTTTTCCATATTTTTTCAGGAGAAAAAACTACAGCTCATTGAATGATTAAATTTCGAGGACGGGAAAGGGTTGACACAGGTCCAAGTTTAGTCCGTTTCCTTTTCAGTGTTATGGATCCGGTATTCTGCACTAGTCAACGTGTGTCAGTGAACGCTTGATCACTGGCGACTGAGTAATAAGCCGATTAAGGTCTGCAGAGCCAGCAATATTACCCTCAGCAGGAAGTCCAGCACGGGATTCAGAGTTTGTGAACGTCATCAGAAAGGAAGAGAGTTTCCACAGAGTCAGCACCCAAAATTCGTGGAAGGTGTCCCGAATGTAGAAAACTAGTGAAAACTCTCTTAAACAGAGAATAGCTTTACTGAAGTTCGATAATTCTGGGTAGCTTATTCCAGATTTCTATGGCGTTTACCGAAAAAACTGTGGTATTTAACTGTGCCTGCCAGTGTAATAAATAAAAAATATCTCGTTGATTGGTGCGCCGAGAGTGGTAAAGCTGCCTCTGAGAAGTAACCTGGTAAAAGAAACGACTGCTTAAAAGTTTAAACAGTAAAAATATTCCCTTCTGTAATCTGTGAAGCCGCAACGGGTCGAGAGTAGTAAGCTCACAGCTTCTTTAGAAGGACATTTTTCAGTGTTCTGAATAGAAAACTATTTAAGTAAAGAAATTCTGGACTGATTCTATCTTCTTCCGTCCGCTATCGTGCAGAAGGCTAAAAGTAAATTAGCAGTGTTTAAGACTAGTTATGACATAAATTTTCTAAAGGCTGGTTCTAATATTGACGGTTGAAACATTTCTGAGAATAAACCCAGTAATTTGCCGTGTTTCGCGACAATCAGGTTGCCGTGCTCTGACAGATTAAAAACTACTAGAATATGATATGCCCAGATCCTTTACAACTTCATGCAAAATGTAGGTCGTGACGGTCTATGCTTCGCTGGGGCTGATGGTTGTCGCTAATAACCATAACGGAGAGTTTTTGCCAAGAAAGGGAAAGGTGCCATGTGCAACACTACCGAGCGAAGGTCTGGAGATCCTTTTCTTAAGAGCTCAAGCAAGATGTTGCAACCGGATGGTTCTTATCGATAGGCAGCTTTTAAATCATTAGCGTACATAAAGGGCCTACCATACTGAAAACAATAAGGAACATCGTTTACAAAACAGGTGAAATAGCAGCGGACCAATCACGCTACCCTGAATATCTGCATCCTCACATGTGTTGTGTTGGAGATAACATCGGAAATGTGAACTCGTTGTGTGCGAGCATCTAAATATAAGGATATCATGTTCAGAAGCTTGTTAACTATGCCTAAGGAGTCAAGTTTCAGCAGGAGGCGATCACGGTAAAGGAGCTCAAAAGCCTTAGTGAAATCAAAATGATTGGTGTAAAGTGCAAATTCGCTGTCTCTAGATTGCACCACATGACCAAAGAAAGAGAGCTGGCAGGTGTCACAAGAGCTCGTTTTCGAGGAAGCCATGCTGAGCCTCATTAAGTAGGTTATTCTCTGTTAGGTAACGCATTGTCTTGTCTTTTAGCAAGGTATCCAAGATCAATGAGGCTGTGGGAAGTGTATTTATTGGCCTTAATTTGTCAAATGACGTAGGTTGGCCCTGTTAGTGTATAGGCAGAATGTGCGCTTCCTTACATAAAATAGGGAAGGCTTCTCTGTAAGGAGCAACATTAAATATCTTTTACAGAAGAGACAGAAATTTATATTTTGCATCCGCCTTTTGAACGCTGATTGGGGCATCCAATGCTCAAGGACAGTAAGATTGACGAAAATGCCGAATGAGTAAGGTTACGTGCCAGAGCGTAAGAGTGATGGTTTCGAGGATGGTACCGGTCCAAACCCGGATGATCGGAAAGAGAGTGGCAGTATGTTCCCTAAACGTTCTAGAAAAGAATACATCAAAGCTATAACCCCGATCTTACCGCCAGCTATGGGATTTTTTTAAGGCGACTCAAAGTATGACATTTTGCATTTTTCTCTGCGCTTTTACTGTGCGCGAAAAGAGGTTCGTAAAATTGACGTCTTCTGCTTGTTGTTTTTTTTCAGAGAGCTTCGTAGCTTGTTCAAAGATTAATTGGATAAAGGGCAGGATGGTAGTGTCGTTTTGTAAACGAAAACGACGTGAGGGTTAACGCAGTCTATGGGGAGAAAGATAAAGGGAGGTAGACTTCATCCTTGACATTTATGTTTTTTTACGGGAAGCAACACGAAAAATGAGTGTATCTATAACATGGTTCAGTGTACCAATGCAAACACTCACATCCATACATAGTAAGAAGTTAGTACGATTGCGGTAATAAAGATGTGTCAGTAATTTCTACGTATTTGCTGATCGGAAATCACGAAAAATACTATATGTTTTGGAAAACATTGAGTTAACCTCGAGTTCTAGTGTAAAAATCTATGACATGATCAGATTTCCCAAGTGGTCTAAAGGGGAAACTGACAATGGTTGGAAACCTGTACAGAAAAAAGATCAAGTATGTTTGATTCTCGGGCAGGAAAATCATCTACCTGATCCCACATTCTTATATCTATGGCCTCAAGGAAGTCTTCAAACTTTGCATGACCGGAAGGTGGAAACCATTGAACTTCCTGAAAATAAAGTAACCTGCAATCAAGCAGTACTTCAGATTTAAGTCAGCTGCGGCGTCAAATGCCTGCAGAGACAGAGATGGTAATCCTCGTTGGCGTTGGGTGGGTGATAGACACAACCAACGATTAAGGGGTAGTATTCCTTTGTAACAACTCGGAACCAGCAGCTCTATTCAATCGCAGTAAATTGTCGATAGTCCAACAGTAGGAATGTAAGTAGTTGCTCAACATAGATAAAGCTTCCTCCGCCATGGCCCTCGTGTCGATCATTTCTAATTTTTTTATTTTATTTATTTATTGCCAGTTTACAGGCAAGGTCAAAAAATATATACAGTAGAGGGTTAAGCTGACAGTGAAATAAACTCCTGATCGTTGTTTCAGATATTTTCAGGAGTAAAGACTGCAGCTTAT
The DNA here is from genome assembly GCA_017591395.1 of Schistocephalus solidus. NCBI lineage: Eukaryota > Metazoa > Platyhelminthes > Cestoda > Diphyllobothriidea > Diphyllobothriidae > Schistocephalus > Schistocephalus solidus. The sequence continues at coordinate 41,319 of WEDG01006872.1, read as the reverse complement.
TGAGTAAAGGGACAGGGATGCGTTAACACAGGTGCCCGGTGAAGAACTTCTCCATTCAGGTTTACGGATCCGGTATTCTGCCCCAGCAGTTATGTCGGCAAGCGGCTGTTCGCTGTCGACTGAGAAATAAGCCGATTGTGGTCTGCAGAGCCAGCAATATTGCCCTCATCATGAAGTCCGGCACAGGATTCAGAGTCCATGAACGCCATCAGAACCGAAGAGATCTTCCACAGAATCAGCACCCAAAAGTTTTGGAAGTTGTCCTGAATGTAGAAAACTAGTGACATTAAATGTACGACTGTTTAGAAGTTTAAACAGTAAAAATAGTCCCTTCTGTAATCTGCGAAGCCACAGCCGGTCAAGGCTTGTAAGCTCACAGCCTTGTTGGAAGGACAGGTTTCGGTGATCTGAATATAAAACTCTTTTTGTAAAGAATTGCTGGACTGATTCTATCTTCTTTCGTTCACTAGCGTGCAGAAGACTAAATAGAAACGAGCAGTATTCCAGACTAGGCCTGACATACATTTTATAGAGGCTGATTCTAATTTTGACGGTTTCAAAATTTCTGAGAATAAACCAAGTAGTTTGGCGTGCTTTCGAGACAATCAGGGCGCAGTGCTCTGACAGATTAAGACTACCTGAATATGATATTCCCAGATCCTTTATAACACCGAACACATTTAGATCGTGACCGTCTGTTTTATTTTATTTTAGTTATTATTGCCAGTTTACAGGAAAGGTCAAATATATATATATATATATATATATATATATATATGAAATTGAATAAGTTCTATGGGTAATGGAGCTTTATTGTGTAAATTTTCAACACCGGTTCTCCGGGTCGTCGTCAGACGCAGGCGGGTAGCAAATGTGGCAATAACAGTTGACATCGTAATCACGCGAAAAAATCGATACTGGCGTGGACATTGGCACCTGTGAGCGGCCGCCGTGTGTATCAGCCTGTCCTGATTGGTTCTCGTTTCTTCCATTTCTCCTTGAGATGTCTGTACGTCGCATCCAACTCGATATTTCTGTTGATGCATGACTCATCTGAATGCATCGCCTCGAGGAACTCTCGACCTTTCTTGGAGGAACAGGCAGCGACAATCCGAGTTTTATCCCAAGCGAAGGTGTGCCCGGTGTCTAGAGTATGCATAACTGTTTGGGACAGATGGTCCCGCCTCTTTACTGCCAACTGATGTTTATAGATGCGTGTAGAGGCGGATTTGCCTGTCTGACCACAATACACGGCATCACATGCTTCACACGGGATCTTGTAGATGACTTCTTTCTTATCCAAATAGTTTACCCTATCCTTAGGGTGGACAAGCTGGGTACGCAAAGTAGTTGTCGGTTTGTGCGCCACATGAATTTGGTGCTTCCTTAGGTGTCTTTCGACGAGTTCAGACACATTCTTGATGTAAGGAAGGGTTCGCCATGTATTTATTTTTTTGGCGCCTCGTTAGAACTACTTGGTTCCTTTTCTTTCGATTTCTGTCCTTTCAAGTATCGGCGTACAAAAATCCTTAGGGTACCCGTTCTGCGAAAAATAATTCACACAAGTAATTCAGTTCGATTCGATAGCCTTCTTTATCGGAGCAATGTGTTTTTGCTCGACTGAGTAGACTGTTGACAGCACTCCGTTTGTGAGCGATAGGCTGATTGCTCTCATAAGGCAGAATAACTTCGGCATAAGTTTCCTTGCGATAAACCGATGTGCGTAGTGTTCCGTCGGTCTTTCGTTGTACGAGAACATCCAGGAATGGAAGTTTATTGTCATTTATATATATATATATATATATATATATATATATATATATATATATATATATACATATATATATATATTGAAAAGAAGTCATCCCAAGAAATAAATTTGAAATTGAATACGTTCTATGGGAAATGGAGCTTTATTGTGTATATAGATTGTAGCACATGATAAAGAAAGAGAGCTGGCAAGTGTCACAAGACCTTTTTTCGAGAAAACAATGCTGAGCCGCAGTAAGTAGGTTATTCTCTCTTAGGTGACTCATCATCTTGTCTTTGATCAAGGTCTCGAAGATCTTCGAGACTGCTGGTAGTGTATTTATTGGCCTAAAGTCGTCAAATGACGTAGGTCGGCCGTGTTTCGGAATAGGCAATATGTGCGATTCCTTCCATAAAATGGGCAAAGTTTTACTTTCAAGAGCAAGATTAAATATCTTTTACAGAAGGGACGGAAATATATCGTTTGCATCCGCCTTTAGAACGCTGACCGCGACGCCATCTGGTCCTGGACTGTAAGATTGACGAAAAAGGCGAATGGCTACGGTCACGTCCCAGAGGGTAAAAGTAATGGTTTCGAGGACGTTACCGATTCAAACCCGGATGTTAGGAAAGGAGACGACAGTATGTTCACTCAACATTCTAGACAAGAAGGCATTGAACCTATCAGCAGTTAACTTAGCGTCAGCTATTGTGTTTCCTAAGGCGTCTCGAAGTACGGGGTGCTGCATTTTTCTCTGCACTTTTTCTGTTCGCGAAAAGAGTTTTGCAACATTTAAACGAAGGGTTTTCGGCAAAGTTAACCTCATCGGCTTGGCGTTTTTCGTCAGGCAGCCTCTTAGCCTCTTCAAAGATTTGTTGGATCAATGGCAGGACGGAGGTGTCGTTTTGTAGATGAAAACGACAGGAGAGTCTACGCAGTCTACGGCAGAATGATAAAGGGAGGTAGGCTTCATCCTTGACATTAATTATTTTCTTACGGGGAACAAAACAAGAAGACTTGGCGCGTTGTTTGAAATTGGTTTCGAATTTCAAGTACCGCGAGCCTACGAGTTTTAAGTCTCTACCTCAGTGTAGAAGACACGGTGTTGGAAAATCTATTAAAGAATTGTCTTTATATTCCTCTGAGTTTGTAAATTGCAACTTGGACCCTCGATCTTTGCTGCTTTCCGAAACTCACGCCGGCTGTGTGATCCCTGCATCTGCTCTCAAACGCGGAAGGGACTCAAACCAAAGGCTGAGTCCTTATATTTTCAAATTCTTATTGTTGAAAACTCAGCTGACTCTCTATTAATTTTGTGGCAATTATAACATGCAAAACTCAAGTTCCATAAGTTTATTGTCACAAAAAATTGGTCCACGACCAAGCTGCTTGGGACCGTCTCTCGGCGCCTCTACCCACTCGGCCATATTGGCAGGGGGATCTTGTTAAGCAAGTTAATGGACAAGCAGAAAACAATTTTAACCATCGTTATTCTGCTATTTGTTCACCTCCCGCTAAACGGGGTAAAAGCTCAGTAAGCTTAACTAATGTAGCTTACGAAGACGAAACATGTATGGGGTGTTTCAGCCTCCAGCAGAAATTCTCAGGAATGGAGCAGGAAATAAGGAATCTAAGACAAGAAATAGATAACTTTAAAAAAATCTATATCTTGCCCAACTGCTAAAAAAGCTCCTGTTCGTAATAAACCTACAACAAAGCAAAATTCGTATTCATTTATAGCTTCTTCAAGCTTACATAAAAGTCACATTAAACATATCGCGACTGCTGGACCCGGTAAACCAGAGGAAATTTCGCTACTTCCGAAATGAGCCCCATCTAGTCCTTGCGCCACTCTACCGGTACTTAGTTCGGGTAGCATCAGCACTAATCTGGCTTTACCGCCCATCGCCACATCACTGGTAGACGATGCACCAACATACGATGTTGAAGAGGTTGGCGAGTTCGTTAAGCCAAAGAAGAAAAGGTCTACGAAGAAAAAGTCGTGCAGAGATTTGGCTCTAGCCTGCCCAACACCCGGCTCATCTGGACCTATCAGGCAAAGTGAACTGGTTACCAGTACTCACTCAGCTGAAAGATCTGAGTTACAAACGGGCCCTCGTTTGAGTCGAAAACATAATTTAGTCATTAAAGGGGTCCCGGAGTCAGCTTCAAGTATTCCAAAGGAGCGAGTCAAACATGACTTGGATCTCCTTCAATTGTATGCAAAACGATGCTAACGGACGGCGAGTCCATCCACATTCTCAAGGCATATAGAATAGGGAAAGCTCTGTCCGCACCCGAATCAAATTCTCGACCAAGACCTCTTAAAATCATCTTGGAAAACGAAGCACAGGCACAGCTCCTGCTACAGAGAAAAGCAACCCTACGGGGCCTGCATTCTGAAGTTTTTTCAACCGGAATACGGACTGAAGGAGCGACTTAAATGAGACAGTTAATAATAGAACTGGAAACACGAAGGACCAATGGCGAGGCACATCTCCAAATAAGAAACGGACAAATTGTTCAAGTGAAAAGAACATTTCTTTGGCCGAAGGCATTCACTCTGACAGCCTAACTGTCCCTTCTCAGAAACAAAAAACGTGCGCGCTTAAATTATTCATATTAAATGCCAGATCTCTGCTTAATAAGATGCCATTGCTCCAGACTCTGGTTTTCATCCACTGCCCCGACATTGTAATAGTTACAGAGACTTGGGCAACACCCTGTGTATCCAACTCTGAACTCAATATTCAAGGGTACGACTATATTCGTAACGATCGACACGAGGGCCGTGGCGGAGGAAGCTGCATCTATATTAAGCAGCCACTTACCTTTCTGCCGTTGGATTATCGACAATTTACCGCGGTAGAAGAGAGTTGTTGGCTCCGAGTAGTTCTAAAAGATAACTACTCTTTACTCGTCGGTTGTGTCTATCGCCCCCAAACGCAAGCGGGGATTACGATCTCCGTCTCTCACAGGCATTTCATGCCGCAGTTGACCTAAATATGAAGTACTGCTTGATTGCAGGTGACTTCAATCTCCCTGAAGTTCATTGGTTTCCACCTTCCGGTCCTGCAAAGTTCGAAAACTTGCTTGAGGCCGTAGATACTGGCATGTGGGATCAGGTAGTTGATTTTCCCACCCGAGGATCAAACATACTTGATCTTATCTTCTGCAGAGGTTGTCAGCCACTGTCAGTTTCACCTTTAGACCCACTTGGGAGTTCAGACCATGCTATAGTTGTTTCTTCACTAGAAATCGAGGCTGATGAAACGTTTTCAAAAAATATAGCTTTTTCCACGATTTCCGATCAGCAAATATGGGGAATTACTAACACATCTTAATTCCCACGATTGGACTAACTTCTTTCTATGTTTGGATGTGAATGTTTGTACTGATACATTCTACCAAGTTCTAGGTCCACTCATTTCTCGTTTTGTTCCTCGTAAGAAAATAATTAATGTCAAGGATGAAGTCTACCTCCCTTTACCTTTCCGCCGTAGATTGCGTAGACTCTCGCGTCGTTTTCATCGACTAAATGACACTTCCGTCCTGCCATTGATCCAGCAAATCTTTGAACAGGTAAAGAGGCTCTCCGAAGAAAAGCGACTAGCTGAAGAGGTTAACTTTGCCGGAAACCCTTCGTACAATGTTGCAAAACTCTTTTCGCGGACTGTAAAAATCGCAGAGAAAAACTCAGTACCCTGTACTTCGAGATGCTTTTGGAAACCCTATAGCTGACGCTAAGTTGACGGCTGATAGCTTCAATGCTTTCTTGTCTAGAACTTTCAGTGAACATTCGGTCGCCCCCTTTCCAAACGTCCGGGTTTGGACCGGTAACGTCCTCGAAAACATAACTTTTTACCCTCTGGGACGTAACCGTAGCCATTCGGCGTTCTCGCCAATCTTACAGTCCTGGACCAGATGGCGTCCCGGTCAGCGTTCTAAAGGCGGATGCAAATGATATATTTCCGTCACTTCTGTATAAGATATTCAATCTTGCTCTTGAAAGTGAAACCTTCCCTATTTTATGGAAGGAATCGCACATTTTGCCTATACCCAAACACGGCAGAACTACGTCATTTGACGACTTTAGGCCAATAAATACACTGCCAGCAGCCTCGAAGATATTAGAGACCTTGATTAAAGACAAGTTGATGCGTCACCTAACAGAGAATAACCTACTTAATGCGGCTCAGCATGGGTTTCTCGAAAAAGATCTTGTGACACCTGCCAGCTCTCTTACTTTGATCATGTGCTACAATCTAGAGATAGTCGTTTATTTCGACTTCACGAGGCTTTTGATCGTGTTGACCACGATCTCCTCCTGCTGAAACTTACCTCCTTCGGCATAGGTAACAAGCTTCTGAACTTAATATCCTCCTATTTGAATGATCGCGCACAACGGGTAAAAATTTCCGATGTTATCTCCAACCCCACGCACGTGAGGAGTGGCGTTATTCAGGGTAGTGTACTCGGCCCGCTTCTATTTTGCCTTTTTGTGAACGATGTTCCTGATTGTTTTCAGTATGGTAGGCCCTTTATGTACGCTGATGATTTAAAAGTTGCCTATCGTTATAAACCGGTCGATCGCCACATTGTGCTTGAGCTCTTAAAAAGGATCTTCAAGCCTTCGCTCAGTGGTGTCGCACATGGCGCCTTTCGCTCTCTTGGCACAAATGCTCCGTTATGGTTAGTTGTGACAACCATCAGCCTCATCTAAGCATAGACGGTCATGACTTAAATGTGCCCGGGTTTATAACGGATCTGGGCATATCATATTCTAGTAGTCTTAATCTGTCAGAGCACTGCGCCCTGATTGTCTCTAAAGCACGCCAAACCACTGGGTTTATTCTCAGAAATTTTAAAACCCTCAATATTAGGACCAGCCTTTATAAAATGTATGTCAGACCTAGTCTGGAATACTGCTCGTTTCTATTTAGCCTTCTGCACGCGAGTGAACGGAGGAAGATAGAATCAGTCCAGCACTTCTTTACTAAAAGAGTTATTACGTCAGAGCACAGAAACCTGTCCTACCAACAACGTTGTGAGCTTACAAGCCTCGACCCGTTGTGGCTTCGTAGATTACAGAAGGGACTATTTTTACTGTTCAAGCTTTTAAACGGTTTTACCTTTAACCCCCTTACATCCCTGAGGCAGCTCAATCACTGTCGGCGCACCAATCATAGAGATGTATTCTTATTTCTTCCTTTGGCACGCACCGTTAAATACCGTCAGTTTTTTTCGGTAAACGCTAAAGCAATCTGGAATAAACTACCCAGAAGTATTAAAATTCAGCAAAACTATCCTTTGTTTACGAGAGCTGTCACTAGTTTTCTACATTCAGGACACCTTCCGCGAATTTTGGGTGCTGATTCTCTGGAAGCTCTTTTCCGTTCTGATGGCGTCCACGGACTCTGAATCTTATGCCGGACTTCATGCTGAAGGCAATGTTGCTGGCTCTGCAGTCCGTAATCGGGTTATTCCTCAGTCTACAGCTAGCAGCCGCTCGCCGGCATACTTGCTGCTAGTACAGAAGACCAGATCCACAACCCCGAAAGGAGAAGTACTACACTGTGCACCTGTGTCAACACTTCCCTGTCCTAAACTTTATCTGTTCAACAAGCTGCAGTTTTTTCTCCTGAAAATACCTTAAAGAACGATCAGGAGTTTTTTTCACTGTCAGCTGGACCCCCTACTGTATATATCCCTTTTGACCTTGCCTGTAAACTGGCAATAAATAAATAAATATATATAAATGATTGGACCTAGAACTTGGTAGAATGTATCAGTACAAACATTCACATCCGAACATACAAAGAAGTTAGTCCAGTCGTGGGAATTAAGGTGTGTTTGCAATTCTCTTATATTTGCTGATCTGAAATCACGGAAAAAGCTACATTTTTTGCGAAACGTTTCAGCAGCCTCTAGTTCTTGTGTAGAAAGAACTATAGTATGATCAGAATTTCCACGTGGATCTAAAGGGGACACTGACATTGGCTGAAAACCTCTGCAAAAATAAAATCAAGTATGTTTGATCCGTGTGCGGGAAAATCAACTACCTGGTCCCAAATGCCTAAATCTATGGCCTCAAGTAGGTCTTCGAACTTTGCAGGACCGGAAGGTGGAAACCAGTGAACTTCCGGTAGATTGATGTCACCTGCAATCAAGCAGTACTTCAGATTAAAGTCAGCTGCGGCGTGAAATGCCAGCGAGAGACCAGGATCGTAATCCTCGCTGGCATTGGGTGGGCGATAGACACTACCAACGAGTAAAGAGTTGTTATCTTTTAGAACTAATCGGAGCAAACAGCTATCCTCTACCACGGTAAATTGGCGATAGTCCAATGGAAAAAATGTAAGTGGTTGCCTAACATAGATACAGTTTCCTCCGCCACGGCCCTCGTCTCGATCATTCCGAATGTAAGCGTAGCCTAGAATAGATGGTTTGGATTCGGATGCACAGGGTGTTGCCCATGTCTCTGTAACTATTACAATGTCGGGGCGGTGGATGTAAACAAGAGTCCGGAGCAAAGGCATCTTATTAAGCAGAGATCTGGTATTGAGGACGATTTGTTTAAGCGGGCACGTTTTTCGTTTCTGAAACGGGACAGTTAGGCTGTCAGGGTGACTGCCTTCGGCCACTTGAACTATCTGTCCATCCCTTATTTTGAGATTTGCCTCGCCATTGGTCTTTTGTGTTTCCAGTTATAATATTAGCTGTCGCATGTAAGCGTAGCCAAGAATAGGGATTTCAGAGTCGTTTACGCAAGGTGTCACCCATGTCTCTGTACCTATTACAATGTCTGTGTTGTGGAAGAAAACAAATGTCTGTAGCAATGGCATCTTATTAAGCAGAGATCTGGCATTTAAAGCAAACAATTTAGGTGAGCACCTTTTTGTTTCCTTGGATGGGACAGTTAGGCTGTTAGAGTGACTGCCTTCGGTCAAAGAAATGCTCTTTTCACTTGAAATATTTGTCCGTCCCTTATTTGGAGATGTGCGTCGCCATTTGCTCATCGTCTTTCCATTTCTATTATTAATATTGTCATTTTCATTTGCTCTTTGGTCTATATTCTGGCGGAAAAAACTTCAGAATGCAGACTCCGCAAGATTTATTTTCTCTGTAGCAGGAGTTTTGTCTGTGATTCGTTTTCCAAGATGATTTTAAGAGATCTTGGTCGAGGATTTACATCGGGTGCTAACAGAGCCTACCCTGTTCTATTTACCTTGAGATTTTGGATGGACTCACCGTCCATTTGCAACGTTCGTGCAAACAATCAAACGAGATTTAAGTCTTATTTAATTCGGTGCCTTGGAATTATACTCGCTTACTCTGGGACCCGTTTTATAACTACATTCTTTTTTCGACTCAATCGGGCGCCCGTTTTCAGCTCAGATCTCTCAACTGGGCGATTACTTGTATCCAGTTCACTTGATCCGATAGGTGAAGATGAACCGGGTTTTGGGCTTGCTGGAGCCAAATCCGTGAACAGCTTGGTTTTTAAGACCTTTTTGTCTTTGGCTTAACAAAATAACCAACCTCTTCAACATCGCCTATTGGTGCAGCGTCCAGCAGCGATGTGATGCTTGGTTGTAAAGCAAGAATCTTGCTGATGCTGCCTGAGGTAAGTGACGATGGTGTGGAGCATGAAAACCATGGGATTCTATTTCAAGCTAGCGAAACGTCCTCTAGTTTAGTGGGTTAAATATCTTTAAGCTGAGTTTTAGGTATGCTTGAAGAGGCTTTATATGCATACGAACTTTCTTTTTCAGTTGGTTTTGGAAAGACAGGTGTTTTTTAACAGGTGGAAGAGATATATATTTTGTTAAGTTATCTATTTTCCCGATTTAAATTTGCTACCTCCTGATCCATCCCTAAGAATTTCTGGAGGAGGCTGAAACACCCAAAAAAGTAATAGTAGACGATATTTGCAGATTTAAATAATTCCTTTGACCCACTTGTGAAAAACCTGGCGGCCTCGGTGGAATTCCAACCCTTTGTCGGCAAGGGGAAGGCTTTAGTGTAGCCAACGCTCTAGTCAACTGAGCAACGAGGCCCCACCGGGAGCCGTGAGTTTAATAAAACTTGAGTTACAAGTGGGTCAAACGAATTATTCAAATCTGTCAAATTCCTCTACTATAACTATACAGGATTTGTCAGAATTTACTTAAACCTATAGCTAAAGAGTTCGGCGTGGGTATCGCCCATCGTCTGACAGCTACCATGCGTACCTTAATCATTAAAATGAAAGAACAGTTGCACGTTGATGAGCAACATTTTCCCTTAATGAAATACCATGTCATGCGTGTTCTCGCTATTATATGGGGCAGACCGGACGACGACATAGTTCACGAATAATCGAACACAAACAGATAATTCGGAGATTCTTCCCAAACGCTGGAGGAAGACAGTATATTTAACTGCGCAAGCACGCGGAAAATGGCATGAGCCAGCAATAAGATGGAGTGGAAACGGTTGGAGCCCCGGGTATCTGAGAGCAAAGTCATCAAAAGACACGTCCATATACTCCCCTGCTATAGCGTGGTGAAGAGGCACGGCGAAGTTCCTAGCCAAGGATGCACAACGTTACGATGCCGTGAGACGGCATGCACCCAGCCATGTCACGAACGCAATTCCTCCATCTCCACTCCTGCGCGCCCTCCTCTTAGATAGATAGATAGAAAAACAAATAAGCAATCGCATACATTTGTCAATTTATGAATAGAAGGTTAGCATCTTGGCGATGTCACATGACACAAATTATTCCAGGGAAAAACTAAATAAAAAGAACAGGGGGTGTGAAAATCCTTAGGCATTTTTACCGAAAAGGTATTTCTTTGTTCTCTTCTTGAAATTTGCGATGAAATTAGCCTCTTACCCAATTTTTAGCATGGTTTTCGGCGAGGGCGCTTCTGCGTTTCATGTGTGCAAAATTATCTTGAGGCCTGATTAAGTGCTTTAGAAGAGGGACTTAAAGAAGATGCAGTGTGCATCGACTTCCTGAAAGCATTTCATTGCATGCCCCATCAACGTCTTTTACAAAAACTGAATGTCCTTGACATCAGGAGAAGCTGCTGAACCGGAGTAATTCATTCCTGCTCGGCCGGAAACAACGCGTTTTTACAATAAAAGTTCTATTTAATACCGGTTTACAGCCATTATCAGATGAAATATTCAGTGGGGATCTGGCTAGCATTGAAAAAAACTCCGGAATATATATCACTATAATTGTTTTTCCTATCGTTATGTTATTCAGGAGAAATAACGCCACCTGATATGTTGATAGCAGCTAATATCAGGGAATGGCTTACACAAGTGCCGTCTGTTTGCAATCACTCTGTCTTTGTTAGGAACCGGGATTCTGCCCCAGGCAAGAGTAAATCCGTGGACGGTTGCTCACTCTCTGCCTAAGAATTCAATGGATGCAGGCTGCGGAAACGGTGCCGTATCCCTCAAGGTAGGACCTGGGATCGGGTTCAGATGCCGCTCACTCAGTCGAACCGGAAAACAGATTCTACCGTATCGGCGCCCAGAACTCTTGGAAACTGTTCTGAATGCACAAAAAAACTAGTAGTAGATCTCTTAAACAAAGAATAACTTCACTGGATTTTTATATTATGGGGAAGTTTGTTCCATATGGCTATGACATTTACCGAAAAAAAAATCGACGATACTTGACTGTGCAAGCTAATGGAATACATCAAACGATATTGCGATTACTGCTGCGCCGAGGGTATTCAAGCTGCCTCACAGTGGTAAGGGGATTAAATGTAAGACTATTCAAAAGCTTAAACAGTAAAAAGAGTCCCTTTTGTACTCGGCAAAACCATAAGGGATCAATGTTCACTAGCCCACAGCGTTCTTGATATGGCAGATTGCGGTGCTCCAACAATAAAATTCTTTTCGTATAGAAGTGCTGGACTGATTCTATTTTCTTCCGTTCACTATCACGCAGAAGGTTTAATTGAAATGAGCAGTATTATAGGCCAGGCCTTACGTACATTTTATAAAGGCTGATTCTTATATCAATAGTTTTAAATTTCGGAGGATAAACCCGGTAGTTCTGCGTGCTTTGGAGACAAGCAGGGCACAATGCTCTGAAAGGATGAGACCGTTGGAATATGATATGCCCATATCCTTAGCAATGCCAGGCACATTTATGTCGTAGACATCTATGCTTTGTGTAGGCTAATGGTCGTCGCCAACATCCATAACGAAACATTTGTGCAACACCACTGGGCAAAGCCCTCAAGATCATTTTTAATAGATCAAGCACGGTATCGCGATCTGCCGGCTTGTATCGAAAGGCAACATTTTAATCGTTGGCATACATAAAGGGCCTACCATTCCAAAATAAACCTGAAACATCTTTGACAAAAAGACAAAATAAAAGCAGGCCAAGCACGCTACAAAAATAACGGAAGCAAAACGCCTCTCTTCGCGTAGCAAGAACCCTCCTATCTTAGTTAAATTGTTTTCAACAGTTGACGTGGACGCCATCTTTGCTCAACGAGGTCGCACTTCTCTCTTTTTGGAAATGACAATGTATTTGCTTTATCGAGATCTTACACAAATGGAGCGAAGAAATGGGTCCTTCCTTTCATAAATTTTTCAACCTAATATTCATAAGTCTGGTCATATTTCCACTAACGTCAATGCACCAATTACGTCATCTCCTCAGATGTCCAGTTCGGTCAGCCCCTCCACTCAACCTTCTACTACGTTTCCCCCGCGGCCAAATACTGCAATTTCCAGTTCTTTCAGCCCACCTGTAATGTCTGCAACCCCGTCACAAGCATTTTTACCGTCTAACCCGTCTAAAGCACTTAGATTGACAGTTTCCCTCTTAAACGCAGTTCTATAGTCCACTCCGGGAATTTTTCCGAGCCAAATCGCATAAATAACATTCTTCAAATACAAAATCCGCAATCATCTAAATTTAATTTATTAAACCTTCCAAAAGCTAGCTCGTCCCATAACCCAACGGGTTATATCAACTAAGGCAGGTTTCCCGAAGGACGTAAATCTAACCCAGACCGAAAAGCAAGTTAGCGCGGTTCTCAGTAATCGCATACTGCCTTCTCCAAAACTAAGCAAGCCTCTCCAACAGGCAAATAAACCTAACCATGTTAACCGATATACAAGACCCGACTTTCCAGCATTTAATTCTTATAGCTGCTTGTCCTCTCCCACCAGCCTCTATATTTCATTTAACTTTCCGTCATTCCGTTTTAACTACCAACAGGCATATCCCGGTCTTAACCCCTATGGTGGTTCGATACTGGAAAGTTTTATTCCTACACCTTTGATATATCCCTCTCAGCCTTTTGTTAATGACGTTCCTTATACCAATCGTTGTGGCGCATTTGGCAATTTAGAATTTAGAATTTAGAATTTATATTTGGTTAGCACCGGGAAGGTACTGTCTAAGCAAACATTAGTAACGAAATAAAGTTATGACAATGTGTGCAGATAAAATGTACAAATTCATAAATTGTCCTGCTATGTCAACAGTTAGCAATGTTTTTAAAAATTAATGGTGAACTAGAAAAAAATAGGCAGTGAAAAAAACTCCTTCCATGAAAATGGAGGCAGAGTTCAATAGGCCTTAATTTTCGAATAGAAGGTAGGAGAAAAAAACTGCTTAGGAAAAAATAGTCAGGTGGTAGAATAGGGTAATACTGCAGTAGCATTTCAGAATGAGATAATGAAACGTCGAGGTGATTCGTTCTTGATCACTTAGGCGTATGAAACAGAATCTCACGAAAATGCGTCAATGAACTTAAGTCCTCAGCATCATAGGATCCAGAATTGAATTCTGATGATGGTTAGTATCCAAAGAAACCGCAGCATTTAAGACTGTGGACCACCGAATTTGTACGTCCGAATGACATCATCGTTTGGAGGACGGGTGATATAAGGAGACATTATAGTTCATGGGCATCTCCAGGTAGCGTAAATATAGTTTCAAGAGGGTTACTCAAATTCCCGATGGTCCTTTCTCCGAGTCATGGGGAAAGCTACTGGGAAAAGATGAGGAAAATAAAAGGTTAATAGAATCAGTGTTAAGATAAATGTGCAGTCTTTGCTTGAATGCAGATAGACTAGTTAACGACCTTATTTCAATTGGCAAGTTATTCCAAAGAAAACTATACCTAGAAGCAAAGAAGAGAGCGTTTACACGTGGAGGATGCACGGGGAGGTATAATTAGTTCAGAATTTCTTAGGTTATAAGGAAGACTAACGGGGGGTAATGACAGAAAGCTTTGGGAGAGTTGAACTATTATTAAGACGAAAAAAAGGAGACAAAAAGCCTGCTTCAAGTCTCCTGACCCAAAAGAAATTTTAGCTTCGTTAGCTGGCATCTTGTTGAGTAGGAAGTAGTTAAAAGAGTCGGATATAGGAGTTTTTTTGTGAAATTTCTTTGAACATTTTTCAATTTTTGAACGGCTAGATTCGTTCATCAAACCGAAGAAAGGACAGCAAAAATTCAAGAATGGGAAGTACAAACATACGATAAAGTCTTAATTTAATTTCAGGAAGGTAGAAATTATAAGAAATAAAGCCGCAAATCTGAGCAGCTTTGGCCGTAATTCTATCGGCATGAGGCGAAAGATCTAATTTATTGATGTAGCTTAAGCCCAAGTCCTTGATGGAGGAACATTCAATCATATGGCAACCTTCAAAGATAAGAGGTTGCGGCAGCCTTACAGGCCCAAAACTCATGTAGCGACACTTAGTAGGTGAGAACTCCATTAGCCATGTGGAGCTCCAGGCCGAAAGAGCGTCTAAGTCTGAATGAATTTGTTCTAGGCACCGTTCGGTTGTAGAGTTAGAGAAAGAATAAACGCATTTGAGATCATCAGCATAAATAAAAGATTGAGAATGTTTAACTATCGATGAAATATCATTTATATACAGTAAGAGCCACAATAACTTCCAAATTAATTACCACCTCCAAATTGTTTTATAAATAACGATAACCCTAGTTTGGATACTCCAACTACCCTAGATGTCATATTACTTAATGCTCATTCTGCTATAAATAAGATGGCCCAACTGAGAGCCATTGCTTTCGAGTAAATGCCTGATGTTTTATGTGTAACTGAATCCTGGACCCATCCCTTAATTTCCGACTCTTTGCTTGTCATAGACCAGTATGATCTCTACCGTTAAGACTGCACTAGTAACTGTGGTGGTGGTTGTCTTCTCCATATCAAAGCTTCATTTAAGCACTTCCCGTTTGATCTAAACGTTACTCCATTCTCTGGTTATTACCGCTTCGCATCCATTATCCTGTCGCCCTGGCAAAAGGCTATTCTCGGATGTATTTACTACCCGCCTAATTCATCATCAAATGATGACGCAAAACTTTGTGAAATTTTAAAATTGGTTTCGGAGTCCAATTTTAACATTAAAATAATCGTTGGGGATTTTAATTTTCCTGAAATTGACTGGATTTTAAACTTTTGTCCACCCAGATTGCAGCCTTTCCCAGATACCATTAATCTTTTTAAACGATCAGAGCGTGTCCGTTCTTCAACGAGAGAGAAGCATATTTTAGAACTGATTTTCACAAATGACATTGCTCCCCTCTTCGTTGATTTTAAACAGAGCCTCTCCCAAAGTGACCATATATTAATTCCCTGTGGCTTACCCATTACCTCATCGAAAAAGGCTAGGCCTTTCGTACATATCATGCTTTTGATCTCGCAGATATGAGCTAAATTAACAACTTTTTGGACTCATTCGACTGGCAGCATCTCTCATCCATGAACGATGCAGCAAGTCCTTCTGACTTCATGTCAGTCGTTTCAAATAACATCCTGGATTTTGTGCCAACCAAAATTATCAAGCCCTACACTTCGGAATCCACCGTCCCTCACTTTCTTTTGCCAAGACTAAAGAAATTGAGAAAGCAATTAAAAGATCTATATATTAGTTCGTTACCTGTACATCTAAGATTGCAGAGATTTTTGAATAAGCCTCTAAGATTCGTCTTGCACGTGACAGACAGAGGGAATCTTGCGCACTCAGTGAACCAAACACTGCAAAATCTGTTGCTCAACTGTTCCGCCGTCGATCCTGATCTAAACGAGGTTTTGAAATACCTCCATTACTAAATGAAGCTTAGAACGTCGTTTACGAAGACTCTGACAAGGCAGAACTGTTAAGTGCATTCTTGCAAATCAGCTTACGATGGAATCTCGATCTGTTCCGTCGTTTCAGGCATCCTCATTCAATGTTATCAGCACCATTGATTTCTCCTTAGAACTAATTCGTAAGCAACTAATGCGTCTGAAATCTCGCACTCTTCGGGGACTGACGGTATTCCAAACTCAGTTATTAAAAGCTTGCCAAGCTTTCCCTGATTGCTAAGCCATGTGTTTTTGGTTTATCTTTTAAACGGATTCCTTCCTGACTCGTGGAAGACATCTATTATCCTTCCTGTCTTCAAGCCGGGATCTCATTTGGACGAAATAATCATTGAGGCGTTCAAAAAACATCCGCTCTAGAAAAACTACTTGAACACTTTTTTTAATCAAATTCTCGAATTTTGCTAAGAAAATAAGCTCCTAAGTGATTCGCAATATGGTGTTCTACCTGCGAGATCATGCAAAGTGTGTCACATAGCTTTCTGAACCTCGTCACTTCCCTTCGTAATGAGCAACAGTCAGTGGTTGTAATCTACTTTGACCTGAGCAAAGCCTTTGACAAGGTACCGCACAGACGTCTTCTGGTGAAACTGGAAGCCCTCGGCCTCCGGTCTCCTCTCCCTGACATCATTGGTTCCTACTTTTGTAACCGCACCCAGAAGGTCTTAGTAGGTAATAGCTACTCGACGCCTCAGCCGATCACGAGTGGCATTTTTCAAGGCTCAGTTCTAGGTCCCCTTCTCTGCATTCTGTACATAGAGGAAAATTTCAACTTTACTCACAAATTCACAAAATGTCGTTTACGTTAACGATCTCAAGTGCATTTATTCAGTTTCTTAAGACACTGCCAATATTTGCGTTGATAAAATCAACACTGATCTACTTATGCTCTCACGTTGGAGCTCTAGTTGGCAGATGGAATTTTCTCCCTCCCGGAGTAGTTTCATGTGTTTTGGTCCCGCCAAGCTTTCTGGACCCCTGGTATTTCAAAAAAGTACACATTTAGAACGATGAACCATAAGAAAATTAGGTCTTAGTTACACGAATAAGCTAGCATTATCGCCTCATGCAGATCGAATTTCTGCGAAGGCTGCACAGATATTTGGTTTTATATCAAATAAATTCTTCCTTCCGGAAATAAAGTTAAACCTGTACCGCATGTTTGTTCTTCCTATCCTCGAATACTGCTGTCCCCTCTTTGGGCTGATGAACACCTCTGGCCGCAGTAAGATTGAAAAAGTTCAGAGGGTTTTTACTCGACGACTTTTTTCTCTTCCTGGATCAAGTATCTCTTATACGGATAGATGCCAGTTAGCAAACATTAAATTTCTATGGATAAGAAGACTCGAAGCCGCTCTCTGCTTCCTGTTTCGCGTTAACTCTAGCCAAAATCTCCCACGAACAAGCGATCTCACTCTGGAAGATCGACCCTATGCCACTCATATTTCCTCTATGATAATTTGACCACTCCTTAGCTCAAAAATAAACGTTCTCAGATTTTGCCTCCAAATATTTTTTCATATGCTATAGGATTTCGTAGTCCCCTTACTGACTTTATTAGATCATACCTAAATGATCGAAAACAAAAGGTTTTAGTGAGGTCCTCATACTCAAGTGCTACCCCGATCGTTATTAGTGTGCTTTAAGGTACCGTATTAGGTCCTTTGTTGATCTTAGTGTTTATAAATGATATTTCCTCGATAGGTAAACGTTTTTAATCGTTTATTTATGCTGATGACCTCACATGCGTGTATTCCTTCTCTAACTCTACGAGCGGACGATGCCTAGAACAAATTCATTCAGACTTAGACGCTCTTTCGGCCTGGAAGCTCCACATGGCTAATGAAGTTCTCATTTTCTAAGTGCCGCTACATGTTTTTTTTGTCTGTAAGGCTGCCGCAACCTCTTATTTTGGAAGGTTGCCCTATGATTAAAGGTTCCTTCATCAAGGACTTGGGCTTAAGCTAGCCAAATAAATTAGATCTTTCGCCTCATGCTGATAGAATTACGGCCAAAGGTGCTCAGACTTGTGGCTTTATTTCATATAATTCCTACCTTCCTGAAATTAAATTAAGACTTTATCGTATGTTAATACTTCCCATTCTTGAATTTTGCTATCCTTCCTTCGGTTTATTGAACGACATTTCACAAAAAAACTCCTTTTCCGACTCTTTTAACTACTTCCTACTCAACAGGATGCCAGCTGAAGAAGTTAAAAGTTCTTTGGGTCAAAAGAATTGAAGCAGGCTTTTGTCTCTTTTTCCAAAAACGTGCCCGCTTAAATTGTTCGTCTTAAATGCCAGCTCTCAGCTAAATAAGATGCCTTTGCTCCAGACTCTGGTTTTTATCCACCTCCCTGACATTGTAATAATTACAGAGACCTGGGCAACACCCTCTGCATCCGACTCTGAACTCAATATTCTAGGGTATGATTTTATTCCTAACGATCGACACGAGGGCCGTGGCGGAGGAAGCTGCATCTATATTAAGCAGCCACTTTCGTTTTTACCGGTGGATTATCGACAATTTATCACAGTAGAAGAGAGCTGTTGGCTCCGAGTAGTTCGAAAAGATAACTACTCTTTACCCGTTGGTTGTGTCTATCCTCCTTCCCAAACGCAAGCGAGGATTACGATCTTCGTCTCTCACCAGCATTTCATTCCGCAGTTGACCAAAATCTGAAATACTGTTTGATTTCAGGTGACTTCAATCTTCCTGAAGTGCATTAGTTTCCACTATTTAATCCTGCAAAGTTCGAAAGCTTGCTTGAGGCCAGCGATACTGTCATGTGGGAACAGGTAGTTGATTTTCCCGCCCATGGATCAAACATAGTTGATCTCATTTTCTGCAGCGGTTGCCAGCCATTATCTGTTTCACCTTAAGACCCACTTGGGAGTTCAGACCATACTTTAGTTCTTTATTCACTAGAAATCGAGGCTGATGAAACGTTTTCTAAAAAATATAGTTTTATCCGTGATTTCCAAAAAGCAACTATGGGGGAATTACTATCACATCTTAATTCCAACGATTGGACTAACTTCTTTCTAGGTTTGGATGTAAATGTTTGTACTGATACACTCTACCGAGTTCTATGTCCCCTCATTTCGCGTTTTGTTCCCCGTAAGAAAATAATTAATGTCAGGGATGAAGTCTACCTCCCTTTATCATTCCGCCGTAGACTGCGTAGACTCTCGCGTCGTTTTCATCTTCTAAATGACACTGCCGTCTTACCCTTGATCCAACAAATCTTTGAACAGGCTAAGAGGCTATTTGGAGAAAAACGACTAGCTGAAGAGGTGAACTTTGCCGAAAACCATCGTTACATTTTGCAAAACTCTTTTTGCGAACAGTAAATGCGCAGAGAAAAACTCAGTATCTTGTACATCGAGACGCTTTTGGAAACCCTATAGCTGACGATAAGTTGACTGCTGATAGCTTCAATGCGTTCTTGTCCAGAACGTTTAGTGTAAATTTGGTCACTCCCTTTCCAAACAGCCGAGTTTGGACCGTTAACGTCTTGAAAAAATAACCTTTACCCTCTGGGACTTGACCGTAGACATTCGGCGTTCTCGTCAATCTTATAGTCCTGGACCAGCTGGCGTCCCATTCAGCGTTCTAAAGGCAAATGCAAACGATATAATTCCGTCACTTTTGTATAAGATATTCAATCTTGCTCTTGAAAGGGAAACCTTCCCCATTTTAATGGAAGGAATTGCACATTCTGTCTTTACTCAAACATGGCCGAACTACGTCATTCGACGACTTGAGGCCAATTCATACAATGCAAGCAGCCTCGAAAGTCTTAGAGACCTTGATTAAACACAAGCTGTTTCATTACCTAACGGAGCATAACCTACTTAATGCGGCTCAGCGTCAATATTATGACCAGCCTTTATAAAATGTTTGTAAGACCTAGTCTGGAATACTGCTCGTTTCTATTTAGCCTTCTGCACGCGAGTGAACGGAAGTAGATAGAATAAGTCCAGCAATTGTTAACTGAAAGAGTTTTCACTTCAGAGCACAGAAACCTTTCCTACCAACAACGCTGTGAGCTTACAAGCCTCGACCGGTTGTGGCTTCGTATATTGCATAAGGGACTATTTTTGCTGTTTAAACTTTTAAACATTTTTAGCCTTAATCCCCTTACATTCCTAAGGCAGCTCGACCACCCTCGGTGCACCAGTCATCGATATGTATTTTTATTTCTTCCTTTGGCACGCACCGTTAGATACCATCAGTTTTTTCGGTAAACGCTATAGAAATCTGGAATAAACTACCCAGAAGTATTAAAATTCAGCAAAACTATCCTTTGTTTACGAGAGCTGTCACTAGTTTTCTACATTGTGGACACCTTCCATGAATTTGGACGTTGATTCTCTGGAAGCTCTCTTCCATTCTGATGGCGTCCATGGACTCTGAATCAAATGCCGGACTTCATGTTGAAGGCAATATTGCTGGCTCTGCAATACGTAATGGGGTTATTCCTCAGTCGACAGCGAGTAGCCGTTCACCTGCATACCTGCTGCTAGTACAGAATACCTGATCCAAAACAATGAAAGGAGAAGTACTACACCGTGCACCTGTGTCAATACTTCCCTATCCTGAACTTTCATCCGTTCAATAAGCTGCAGTTTTTTCTCCTGAAAACATTATAAAGAATGATCTGGTCTTTTTTAAACTGTCAGCTCGACTCCCTACTGTTTATCTATTTTGACTTTGCCTGTAAACTGGCAATAAATAAATAATTAATTAATCAATATTCCTTCATTTTCATTCGTCAGATTTATTACTGTTAACGTTTATTCTATTGAAATTCTTGCATAGGAATAGGGAGCTCAAAGACGAAAGCCTACTTCCCTAAATATAGTGACGAAAACACAGTGATTACAAATACTTTGATCTCAAAAAGCGTTCGACAAAGTCCCCATAAAAGGCTAGAAGTAAAACTAATAAGTTATGGAAATAGATTTCTCCTTCTCGACTTTCTCAAACATACCCTTCGAAACTGATATGATATAGTATGAATTCGAAACGTGGTCACATAACCATCTCATTTTAGTAATGGAGGGCTTCAGGGGACTATCCTCGGTCCCCTCCTATTTCTTATATGCATTCACTTCTTATACTCTGTATCAAGCTCAACTAAAAAAAATTATTGGCGGACGACTTTAAACTTGCATATACATATAAAAAGCACACAGTAGCCAGTATGCACAGAACGAGGGAACTGACCTTAAAATAACTAAACGAATGGAGTATTCAATGGCAAATGCCATTCTCGCAAACAATATGTCATCCCCTGGTTTTTTGTCCACAAAATCTTCCTCCCTTAATTTTCAGCTATCAGGAAATAACCGAGACTCCAGCAATTAAAGACTTGGGTCTAAGCTTTACAAAACTCTTGCTTTATTGCCCCACGTTAAACAAATATCACTGACAGCCACCCGACTATGCAGATTCATTTGTAAAAGTTTCTCCTGAGCTACACTCAAGACTTGACTCTATAAAATGCACGTTTAACCTCTCCTGGATTGCTGCTCAATTTTCTTTGGCATAATGCCTACAGATGGCCGAAAGAAACTAGATGGCATTCTAAGAGGCTTCACTAGATCCTTATCCAAATGTGATGGAATTCAAGGCTCAAATGCGAAGTTATACAATAAATGTGATCTTAACCCGTCTGGATCAGAAGCCTCCAAAATGGTCTAACTTTCCTATTCAAAATCACACATGAAAAAGATATTCTAAGAATTAATAAACTTGAAATCACAACGGCCCTATGACACTAGCAATAATAAAAATAATATAAAACCCCTACATTTAAAAAGGCCCAACGATCAAACTTCTATTCAATAAGATATGTGACAATATGGAGTGCCCTACCAAGTCCTATTAGAAAAGGTCTACCTCTATGAGAATTTAAAATAAAAACAAAACAATTCTATTACAAAATACTGAACATCCATTTTTGAATAATATAGGACAGTTTTCAAGGCAGTGCCTTAGTGACATTCTGACCGAAGTGACTCTGATAACACCAGTCTCGGGGATCAACGGTCTCGCATGCGTATTTTGACTGCGTTTTATGCCGCGATGGTTCCTTCCCATGGTGATAGATACTTCAATGCTGGTCACGTAATTTTCTGAGTCCTCTCGATGTGCTGCCATCTATCTGTAACAAGAAGTCGTTGTGTTTAACAACCAACCTGCAAATCCAAACGTTCTTTGCGTGCGATAGCCATTTCGCTAGGAGCTTCTATTAGTAGTTATTTTGCGTCCATTGCTGAATCTCCTGCGATAACCTGCAATGCACATAGATAAGAATAATTTACTCAAATTTCTAAGCACCTGGTGAGGTGGTACACTTACTGGGTATGAGCAAGCCGTACCTATTCTCTGACTATACGCAAGGGCTCTCACTTTAATGATTTATGTATTAATTACCTTAAAAGCAGCTTTATTCTGCTGTTAAAACTAATTAAAAATTTATGATAATTTCCATTTTCAAATGCTTTTCGGTAGCGTCTTTATTTTATATATAAGTTTATGATTGCTAAAGAATTTGCTTTAATTTAATTTGCAAAACTCTTTTATCTCTGGGTGATAGTAGCATATTATCTTCCATTTTTAACATCATATATGCTCTACGTTATTCGAATTAGCAACAAGCCTGATGTTCAGTTCAGTTTTATTAAGGGAAATATAGGCGAAGCCTTTGAGCTCCCTATTGATGTCAATGACACTGAAAATTAAAAAAGGCTGACATATAATGGACGTTGGACAAAGGGTTATCTCGCCGACACACTGCAAGGCATCGGACAAACAATTATAAAATAATGTTACTCAAAAATAGGGAGAAGTATGTTTTATGACGTGAAAACGTTTGATGAGAATATGGTTAAGGAAGTTTGTTAGGTTCGGATGTCGTGGTGGTTTTTATGGCTGTACTGGTCAAACTTCGGCTTTAAAGTGTCAACGGATGGGAGCATGATTATAAATAAATAAATTGTATATTTAAGGCCCAGAGAGCCCTGTCATTTAATACTTAGTATCGCGGTATAAATAAATAAAAAGTGGATAATTGCTGCACAATGTGAGCAGCCATATTAACAGCAGAAATGAACAATATGGTAGGCATGTCCGATTCAGAACGATTTGCCATTTTTAAAACAATAGTCAAAAATCTTTAACATAAACGGTGAACTAGAAAAGAAGCAGTAAAAAAATCCTACGGTTAAATCGGAGACAGAGTTCGGTGAGCCGCCAATTTAAAGAAAATAGGAGAAAAAAACTGTTTCACTAAAAAATTAATAGCTAGTTGCAATGGGATAGTACTGTGATGTTGCTGACAACGTATGAGGGTTCGGAACGCTCCTTATCGTGTGAGAGATAATATAGCAGTCAGAGCTACTGTTTGATACGACCAGTGGAGATGAGAGAGGACGAACTCATCGTTGAAACCAGGGTCAAAACGAAGAGATGACAGTAGAGGTAATGAGATCATCATCTAGATGCGACCTTGCCGACTGCTCAGTCCACCAATCACAGAGGCAAAACCGTCAGAACCCGCCTTGAGCATCAACTGAACCTGGAGACCATCGTCGGAGTTGCAAAAGCGGAGGAAAGCATCAAGGTTGACAATCGTTTGCGATGCTATTTTAAAAGGAGGGGAAGAAAAAGTGAATGCAAATATTGACTCTGCAGAGGATGATTGAAATATAATAAGAGACCAAATAATATCAAGGGAGCTGCCTCAAATACCAGGAGGACCCTTTTCGAAATCAAAAAGTTGCGAGTTTGGGAAGGTAACAGACAATAAGGACTTTATATCTTCCGAAGTTAAATGTTTGCGTAACTTTGTTTTGAAAATGGCTAATGCGGACGGCAACCTAATTTGTCCGCAGGAAGAGCATTTCAGGCCTTTATCACTCTGTTGGAGAAGACGAACCTTCTTGTGTCGAGTCTTGCACCCGTTACACGTAGTTTAATGGGATGTCCTCACAAAGTAGTGGTAGTGGCCAGCTCAAATAATCGCCAGATGAAAGGCAACAATACTGACCCCGCAGCATGTGAAAGGCTTGCATTAGGTCGCCGCGTAGTTGTCTTTAGTCAAGAGGAAACAGATCAAGATTAGACAAACTTGTCTCGTAAGGCAAGCAGCTTTGACCTTAAACAAGCTTGGTTGCACGTCTTTGGACCTTCTCAAAGGCGTCGTGATTTTTGATAGACCACGGTCTCCAGGCTTGTATGGCAAACTCCGATTGTGGTCGCACGAACATCTCGAAGACCTTATTAAATCACTTTTTGTCAAACTTTGCAAACGCTCGCTTAATTAGATATAAGCTTTACATGGCAGATTTTGATACTTTTGAGCAATGGAACGATGGCTTCAGTGTGGGCGTGATCCATACTCCTAGATCTTTCTGAGCCTCTACCTCTGGTAGCGGTGTGTCGTCCAGATTGTAAATTCTCTGGTGCCCGGAGCTGGTTCTGCCGAATCGCAGAATATTGCACTTGGTAGGATTGAATGGGAGGAGCCAGTTCTGCGACCATTCCTCGAGTCGATGCAAGTTCGCCTGTAGATTTTCTTCATCAGCTGCGTTGTGGATGAAATTCCAAAGCTTTATATCGTCAGAAAAGATGGCGGTGTCACAGTCCAAGCCAGTTACGCAGTCATCAATGTATATGAGGATGAGGACGGAGCCCTGAGGAACACCACTCTCAACCGCCACCTCCGCCGATTTTTTAGAATTTAGAATTTATGTTTGCTTAGCACCGGCAAGGCACTGTCTAAGCAAACATTAGTAAAGAAATAAAGTTACAACAATGTTTGCAGATAAAATGTACAAATACATAAGTTGTCCTGCTATGTCAACAGTTAGCGATGTTTTAAAATTAATGGTGAACTAGAAAAATATACGCAGTAAAAAAAACTCGTAACATAAAAATGGAGGCAGAGTTCAATAAGCCTTCATTTTTAAAAAGAAGGAAGGCGCACAAAATTGCTTAGGAAAAAATGGTCAGGTGGTAGTGTAGGGTAATACGATAGTAGCATTTCAGAATGAGATAATGAAACGTCGAGGTGATTCGCTCTTGATTAATCAGGCGTATGAAACAAAATCTCACGAAAATGCGTCAATGAACTTAAGTACTCAGCATCTTAGGATTCAGAATTGAATTCTGATGCTGGTTGGTTTTGAAAAAAACGGTAGCATTTTAGACTGTGGACCACCGAATGTGTACGTCCAAAGACGTCATCGTTTGGATGACTGGTGATATAAGGAGACATCATAGATCATGGGCGACCCAAGGTAGCGAAAATATAGTTTCAAGAGGGTCACTGAAATTCCCGATGGTTCTTTCTCCGAGTCATGGGGAAAGCTACTGGGAAAAGATGAGGAAAATAAAAGGTTAATCGAATCAGTGTTAAGATAAATGTGCAGTATTTGCTGGAATGCAGATCGACTGGTTAACGACCTAAATTTAATTGGCAAGCTATGCAAAAGAAAACTATACCTAGAAGCAAAGAAGAGAGAGCTTTTACACGTGGAGGATCCAGGAGAGCTATAATTAGTGTAGAATTTCTAAGGATGTAAAAAAGACTAACGGGAGCAATGACAGAAAGAAATTTAATCTTTGCAAGCTGGCATCTTGTTGAGTAGGAAGGAGTTGAATGAGTCGGAAATATGAGTTTTTTGTGAAATGTCTTTGAACATTTTCAATTTTTGAACGGATAGATTCGTTCCTTAAACTTAAGAAAGGACAGCAAAATTCAAGAATAGGGAAGTACAAACATACGATAAAGTCTTAATTTAATTTCAGGAAGGTAAAAATTATAAGAAATAAAGCCGCAAATCTGAGCAGCTTTGGCCGTAATTCTATCGGCATGAGGCGAAAGATCTAATTTATTGGTGTAGCTTTAGCCCAATTCCTTGATGGAGGAACATTCAATCATAGGGCAACCTTCAAAGATAAGAGGTTGTGGCAGCCTAACAGGCCCAAAAACCCATGTAGCGACACTTATTAGGTGTGAACTTCATTAGCCATTTAGAGCTCCAGGCCGAAAGAGCGTCTAAGTCTGAATGAATTCGTTCTAGGCACCGTTCGGTCGTAGAGTTAGAGAATGAATACACGCATTTGAGGTCATCAGCATAAATAAAAGATTGAGAATGTTTCAACTATCGATGAAATATCATTTATATACAGTAAGCACATGAAGGACCTAATACGGTACCTTGAAGGACACCACTAACAATCGGGGAAGCACTTGAGTATGAGGACCCTAACTAAAACTTTGTGCTTTCGATCATTTATGTATGATCTTATAAAGTCAGTAAGGGGACTACGAAATCCTATAGCTTCTAGTTTAGCTAGAAGTCGTTTATGAGGCACCTTATCGAATGCCTTACTAAGATCAAAATAGATAACTACTACAGATAGATGATCATTACGAAGAGAGGTTATTAGATTTAGAAAAGACATGTGGCAGGTTTCACAAGAGCGGTCCGGTAAGAAGCCGTGTTGGGAAAAGTTGATAATTTTATTGCTTATGCAAAAATCCGTGTTTTGTTTTGCAATTAGTTTTTCGAAGAGTTTAGCAAGAGAGGGCGTTTTATGAACACCGCGATAGTTATGAATGTCCGAGCGGGAACCAGATTTAAAAACTGGTATTATAATAGAAGTTTTCCAATAATCGGGGAAGAAACCATTTTCGAGAAATACTGAGAATAATTTGCTTAGTAAAGGTGGATAATCCCTTAACTGTTAATAAGTGAGTTTGGAATGTTATCAGTTCCAACTGAATGTGATTTTTTAGGTGAGCTATTTCTTTTTGAATACATGAAGGCGAGAAATCAATAGTTGTTAGAAGCGAATTTGAAAGCAGAGGAATTGTGGGAGTGAGGCTAGTTTCAATGGTTAAGTGGTTAGAAAAAAACGAGTTTAACAATTCTGCAATGCCCAAATCATCTGTAACAAATTTTTTGTTACAGTCGAGTAAGGGCGGAGTGACATTCAGGCGCTTAGCCGATGACCGAACATTAAAAAATATGAGCAACCGATTTGGATGAATTGGCATCACTTAGTGCCCGAGACTCCCTACGCTTATCTCGCGCGAGCCTTATTCTCGATGCTATTTCAAATATTTGTGCAATCCTTAAATGAACTGACAAAGAGCTTTTAGATAAATCTTTACGTTGCTTTCTTTATTTTTTAAGTCTGTTCTGGAGAAAATGCGGAACAGTAGAAGAAGCTGTATGTGAATTAAAAATCTTAAACGGGATAAAAGCCTGGATTTTGTCTGTGAGGCTCTGCAATAGCTCACAGAAAAAGTTTAGATCATTGATTGAGAATATGCTATGCAAATCTAGAGTGCTTACGAAATTATTTACTGTTTCATTGTTTTATTTCAATTGGCAAGTTATTCCGAAGAAAACTATACCTAGAAGCAAAGAAGAGAGAGCGTTTACACATGGAGGATGCAGGAGGAGGTATTATTAGTGCAGAATTTCTTAGGTTATAAGAAAGACTAACGGGGGTAATGCCAGAAAGCTTGGGGCGAGTAAAACTATAATTTAGTCGGAAAAGGAGACAAAAGCCTGCTTCAAGTCCGCCCTTACTTGACTGTAACAAAAAATTTGTTACTGACGATTTGGGCAAAGCAGAATTGTTAAATTCGCTTATTGCCAACCAATTTATCACTGAAACTAGCCTGATTCCCTCAATTCCTCTCCATTCAAATTCAAATTCACTTCCAACAACCATTAATTTTTCGCCTTCAAGTATCCCCAAATAAATATCTCACCTACAAATTCTTATTTAGCTGGAGATGATAACATTCCACACTCACTTAATAAACAGTTAAGGAATTTTCCACCTTCACTTAGCAAATTATTTTCATAAATTCTCGCAAATGGTTTGTTCTTCGATAATTGGATTACTTCTATTATAAAACAGTTTTTAAATTTTGTTCCAGATCTGACATTCATAACGATCGCGGTGTTCATAAAAACGCCCTCGCTGGCTAAACTCTTCAAAAACCTAATTGCAAAACAAATCATGGATTTTTGCATAAGCAATCAAATTATCAACTTTTCCCAACATGGCTTTTTACCTCACCGCTCTTGTGAAACCTGCCACATGTCTTTTTAAAATCTACTAACCTCTCTTCGTAATGATCATCTATCTGTGGTAGTTATCTATTTTAATCTTAGTAAGGCATTCGATAAAGTGCCTCATAGACGACGTCTAGCTCAACTAGAAGCTATAGGTTTTCGTAGTCCTCTTACTGACTTGATTAAATCCTACCTAAACGATTGAAACCAAAGCGTTTTAGTAGGGTCCTCATACTCAATTGCTTCCCCGATTGTGAGTGGTGTCCTTCAAGGCACCATATTACGTTCTTTGTTGTTCTAACTGTTTATAAATGATATTTCATTGATAGTTAAACATTCTCAATATTTTATTTATGCTGATTTCCTCAAATGCGTGTTTTCCTTCTCTTTCTCTACGACCGAACGATGCCAAGGACAAATTAATTCAGACTTAGACGCTCCAACGGTCGGGAGATCAACATGGCTAATGGAGTTCTCACCTTCTATTGGCGCTACATGAGTTTTGGGCCTGTAAAGCTGCCACAACCTGTTATTTTAAAGTCTGCCCTATGAATGAAGGTTTCTCCACCAAGGACTTTGGCCTAAGTTATACCAATAGATTAGATCTTTCGCCTAATGCCGATAGCATTACGGCCAAAGCTACTCAGATTTGCGGATTTGTTTCTTATAATCTCTACCTTCCTGAAATTAAATTAAGGCTTTATAGTGTGCTTGGCTTCCCATTTTTGAATTCTGCTGTCTTTTCTTTGGTTAAGCGAAAGAATCTAACCATTCAAAGTTTTAAAATGTCCAAAGGCATTTCACAAATGAAACTCCTGTTTTCGACTCTTTCAAATACTCCCTAATCAACCAGATGCCAGCTAACAAAGCTAAAATTTATTTGGGTCAGGAGACTTGAAGCAGGCTTTTGTCTCCTTTTCCGAGTAAATAATAGTTCAACTTTCCCATAGCTTTCTGAAATTACCCCCGTTATTCTTCTTTATAACCTAAGAAATTTTGCCCTAATTATACATTTCCCTGGCTTTTTCACGTGTAAACGCTCTCTTCTTTGCTTCTAGGTATATTTTTCTTTCGAATAACTGGCCAATTGTTATAAGGTCGTTAACTAGTCTATCGGCATTCAAGCGAAGACTGCACATTTACCTAAACACTGATTCTATTATCCTTTTATTTTACTCATCTTTTCACTGTAGCTTTCCACATGACTCTGAGAAAGGACCATTGGGAATTAAAGTGACCCTCTTGAAACTTTATTTTCGCTACCTCGAGTCACCCATGAACTATGATGTCTCCTTATATCACCAGTCATCCAAACGATGACGTCATTCGGGCGTACACATTCGGTGGTCCACAGTCTAAAATGTTACCGTTTCTTTGGATACTTACCATCATCAGAATTCAATTTTGGATCCTAAGATGCTGAGACTTAAGTTAATTGACGCATATTCATTAGATTTTGTTTCATACGCCCAAGTGATCAGAACGAATCGTCTCGACGTTTCATTATCTCATTCTGAAATGCTACTGTAGTATTATCCTACTGGTAAGTATCCACCGAAATGGTAGCATTTTTGACTGTAGAACACTGAATGTGTACGTCCGAATGATTTCATCGATTGAATGACTGGTGATAAAAGGAGAAGTCATGGTTCATGGGAGACTCGAGGTAGCGAAAATATAGTTTCAAGAAAATCACTTAAATTCCCGATTGTCCTTTCTCCGAATCCTGGGGAAAGCAACTGGAAAAAGATTATGCAAATAAAAGGTTAATAGAATCAGTGTTAGGATAAACGTACAGTGTTTCCTTGAATTCAGACAGACGAGGTTACGACCTAATTTCAATTGGCAAGTTATTCCAAAGAAAACTATACTTAGAAGCAAAGAAGAAGAGCGTTTACACGTGGAGGATGCAGGGGTAGGTATAATAAGTGCAGAAAGTTTTAGGTCATAAGGAAGACGAACGGTGGTAACGACAGAAAGATTGGGGAGAGTTGAGCTATTACTTAGTTGGATAAGTAGGAAAAAGCCTGCTTCCAGTATCCTGACCAAAAAATATTTTTCTTCGTTTGCTGAAAGAGTCGGAAACAGGAGTTTTATTTGTGAAATGTCATCAGCATAAATAAAAAGATTGAGAATGTTAAACTATCGCTGAAATATCATTTATTTACAGTAAGAACAACAAAGGACCTAATACGGTACCTTGAAGGACACCACTCTCAATCCGGGAAGCACCTGAGTATGAGGACCCCACTTAAACGCTTTGGTTTCGATCATTTGGGTATTTTCTAATCAAGTCAGTAAGTTGACTACGAAATCCTATAGTTTCTAGATGAGCTAGAATTCGTCTATGAGGCACTTTATCGAATGTCCTTACTAAGATAAAAATAGATAACTACTACAGATAGATGGTCATTTCGAAGAGAGGTTAGTAGATTTTAAAAATACATGTGGCAGGTTTCACAAGAACGGTCCGGTAGGAAGCCGTGTTGGGAAAAGTTGATAATTTTATTGCTTATGCAAAAATCCGTGATTTGTTTTGCAATTAGTTTTTCGAAGAGTTTAGCAAGAGAGGGCGTTTTATGAACACCGCGATAGTTTTGAATGTCCGAGCGGAACCAGATTTAAAAACTGGTATTATAATAGAAGTTTTCCAATAATCGGGGAAGAAACCATTTTCGAGAAATACTGAGTATAATTTGCTTAGTAAAGGTGGAAAATCCCTTAACTGTTTAATAAGTGAGTTTGGAATGTTATCAGTTCCAACTGAATGTGAATTTTTTAGGTGAGCTATTTCTTTTTGAATACATGAAGGCGAGAAATTAATAGTTGTTAGAAGCGAATTTGAAAGCAGAGGAATTGTGGGAGTGGGGGCTAGTTTCAGTGGTAAAGTGGTTGGCAAAAAAACGAGTTTAACAATTCTGCTTTTGCCCAAATCATCTGTAACAAATTTTTTGTTACAGTCGAGTAAGGGCGGAGTTACATTCAGACGCTTAGCCGATGACCGAACATGAAAGATTTGAGCAACAGATTTGGATGAATTGGCATCACTTAGTGCCCGAGACTCCCTATGCTTATCTCGCGCGAGCCTTATTCTCGATGCTAATTTAAATATTTGTGCAATCCTTAAATGAACTGACAAAGAGCTTTTAGATGAATCTTTAAGTTGCTTTCGTAATTTTTTTAAGTCTGTTCTGGAGAAAATGCGGAACAGCAGAAGAAGCTGAATGTGAATTTAAAAATCTTAAACGGGATAAAAGCCTGGATTTTTTTCTGTGAGGCTCTGCAATAGCTCACGGAAAAAGTTTAGATCGTTGATTGAGAATATGCTATGCCAATCTAGAGTGCTTACGAAATTATTTACTGTTTCATGGTTTATGTTAGCAAAGTCGAGGTTATTGCATTTAGACCTCAGGCTTCGTAAGAAGGGGAATTGGAAAACAACAGTGAATTATTGCGTGATCACTTGTAAAAAGATCATGATGGAAATTCATAAAGAGAGGGTGAACATCGTTTGTAAAAATTAAATCTAAAATGTTGTCATTTCTAGTAACTGATCTGACCAGTTGGGACATGTTTGTAAAAGTTAATAGTATCGACCAATTTCTGATGTTTAGGCGGAGAGGAATTGGCCTGCCAGTCAATGTCTGGCAGATTAAAAATCGCCTACGATTATTTTGACATCAAACTGAGTGTCTGCAACTTTTTCAAATAGTTCACAGAGCTCGCTTTCATTGCCAGAATAACACGGAGGATTATAGACACAGCCAATTACCGCTTTTTTATTGTGCGGGAGGATGACTGAAGCAAAGCATACATTTCCAGAAAAAGACGAAATGTTCAGATGAAAAGGGAAATGTACAAAGGATGACTTAATATAAAGGAGGCAACCACCGCCACGTTTTTCAGCGCGGTCTTGTCGGTACAAATTGAAATTATCTATAGCAAGCGTCGAGTCAGAAATAAGAGAGTGAGCCCAGGATTCAGTGATGCACAGCACATCTGGATCAAGCTCAAAGGCTACTGTTCTAAGCTCAGCCATCTTATTTACAACTGACCTCGCATTGAGTGAAACTAAGCTGAGCGTATTCCTGAGCGGCAGGTTACGCTCATCAGTATTTATAAAAAAGGATAATTTGGTGGCGGAGAAGAAAACTGGAAAGAAGAAACGAAAGGTGGGAAACAAAATTGCTCTGGTCTACAATTTGTCAAAATGTTACTGTTAAGAGAACTGAGATTATTGTACAGCGGCATATTTGGATGAAAACCTTGGAAGGGAAGGCTATATTGTGGCGTTTGAAAGATAGGGGGTGGCATAGAAATGAGATTTTGAGGGACGTTAGCGAAAATTGGCGGAAAACGTGCATTTGAAAAAAAGGAATAATTGATTTCGAAAAACTGGTAGCATAATTAGAAGCCTTAAATATTTGTGGATTTCGGACAATTTTTGGGTTGGGAAAGATGCTAACGTTAGCGTTCGCAGCTGTTGTAGATGCTGAGGGGTTAGCAGGTTTCCCATCGGTAATGCCATTGCTGATCTTAAAGCCTGGATTAGCCACAGATTTAGATTTACTAGGAGTTTTCTTAGGGTTAGTAGATTTGGCAGGTATAGCCGGCATGGTTTGCTTGGGATGAGAAAGAAGTGGAGTTAACACAATTTCCCTCAAACCAGAAACAAGGTTAACGGGTGAAGATTCAGCTAGAATCGAAATTCCTGTCGATCCGGAGGGCCGTGGGCTTGCTTTAGCTACAGGACAAACCTCTGAGATAACTTTTGGTATTGAAGGTGTAGACCAAGGCTTCTTGTTTGCTAATGAGGGTGAAACCCGACGTTCCATTGGGGTTTTATCCCTACAGATAAACAACCTGTTTTTTTTCAAATATTGAGCTGAGTGCTCATGCCTAGAGAAAATAAGGTCAACTTCAATCGCTGAAAAAAGTTTGACCAGAATAGGAGGGTTTTTACTACGGGAAGATAACCTTTTAGCTTCAGCGACTTTAAAGTTAAAGCCGCACGAGTAAAGGAAATGAAATGCAACGTCCAGGGGAATTTTACTCTTGGGAACGTTTTTTAAAAGAAAATTGAAACTTCTCTTATGTCGGTCAAGTGACTCAGTACTGACCATGTTTATAAAAGGCTCTAGTTTCACGCATTGTTGAGAAGTGAGTGAAGACAACTTTCCCTCAAAAATGGTACCAAGGATCGTGAAGAGAGAACCATATTTAGACATAAAGGTATTAAAGTTTTCCAGGGCGTCAAGATCTGATTTCTTCATGCTTAAGGTGGGTTGTTCTAGTGGAAGTTTTACGCGAAGAGGATGTTTGCGTCTAAGTACTGACTGGGGTTTCATATTGGTTTTAAAATATAAGTACTTTTCAAATCAATAATACGAAGGAAAAATTGTTACTAGTAACGTTTTGCGGAATAAAAGATTTAATATTTTAAGCAAGTCACTGCAAGCAAATATCTGCTAGGTAACGAGTTTAAACTGAAAATAGAATTAGCGAAGAGGCTATGCAGGATGAAAAATTATATCAACTGGTATACCAGTTACTACAAATTATTCTTCGCTGGAAATAAGGTAAACTTACAAATTTTCAACTTTATTTCTAGAATTAGCCTTTAGATTCCGTCGTTTTGACGTAAATCTGCGAGAACTTTAATGAGGCTATGTAGGGTGAAAAAGTTTAAAAACTCTATATTTCTCCCTTTTGCAATTGCAATAACTGCAGGTATGTGCAGCTGATGATGAGGTAGAAATACAATTAATTGTCAATAATTAAGCTAATATTTTCTACAGGAAACGTAGAAATCAGTTGAAAATTTGAGAATTCACTTATCTTCAAATTTGAACCAACCGCCGTTGTGTCTATCGCTCCCCAAACGCAAGCGGGGATTACGATCTCCGTCTCTCACAGGCATTTCATGCCGCAGTTGACCTAAATATGAAGAACTGCTTGATTGCAGGTGACTTCAATCTCCCTGAAGTTCATTGGTTTCCACCTTCCGGTCCTGCAAAGTTCGAAAACTTGCTTGAGGCCATAGATACTGGCATGTGGGATCAGGTAGTTGATTTTCCCACCCGAGGATCAAACATACTTGATCTTATCTTCTGCAGAGGTTGTCAGCCATTGTCAGTTTCACCTTTAGACCCACTTGGGAGTTCAGACCATGCTATAGTTGTTTCTTCACTAGAAATCGAGGCTGATGAAACGTTTTCAAAAAATATAGCTTTTCCACGATTTCCGATCAGCAAATATGGGGGAATTACTAACACATCTTAATTCCCACGATTGGACTAACTTCTTTTCTATGTTTGGATGTGAATGTTTGTACTGATACATTCTACCAAGTTCTAGGTCCACTCATTTCTCGTTTTGTTCCTGGTAAGAAAAATAATTAATGTCAAGGATGAAGTCTACCTCCCTTTACCTTTCCGCCGTAGATTGCGTAGACTCTCGCGTCGTTTTCATCGACTTAATGACACTTCCGTCCTGCCATTGATCCAGCAAATCTTTGAACAGGCTAAGAGGCTCTCCGAAGAAAAAGCGACTAGCTGAAGAGGTTAACTTTGCCGAAAAACCCTTCG
The DNA here is from genome assembly GCA_017591395.1 of Schistocephalus solidus. Lineage (NCBI taxonomy): Eukaryota > Metazoa > Platyhelminthes > Cestoda > Diphyllobothriidea > Diphyllobothriidae > Schistocephalus > Schistocephalus solidus. Next base: position 6,710 of record WEDG01006872.1, on the reverse strand, counting down.
TACAATGTTGCAAAACTCTTTTCGCGGACTGTAAAAATCGCAGAGAAAAACTCAGTACCCTGTACTTCGAGATGCTTTTGAAACCCTATAGCTGACGCTAAGTTGACGGCTGATAGCTTCAATGCTTTCTTGTCTAGAACTTTCAGTGAACATTCGGTCGCCCCCTTTCCAAACGTCCGGGTTTGGACCGGTAACGTCCTCGAAAAACATAACTTTTACCCTCTGGGACGTAACCGTAGCCATTCGGCGTTCTCGCCAATCTTACAGTCCTGGACCAGATGGCGTCCCGGTCAGCGTTCTAAAGGCGGATGCAAATGATATATTTCCGTCACTTCTGTATAAGATATTCAATCTTGCTCTTGAAAGTGAAACATTCCCTATTTTATGGAAGGAATCGCACATTTTGCCTATACCCAAACACGGCAGAACTACGTCATTTGACGACTTTAGGCCAATAAATACACTGCCAGCAGCCTCGAAGATATTAGAGACCTTGATTAAAGACAAGTTGATGCGTCACCTAACAGAGAATAACCTACTTAATGCGGCTCAGCATGGGTTTCTCGAAAAACGATCTTGTGACACCTGCCAGCTCTCTTTCTTTGATCATGTGCTACAATCTAGAGATAGTGGTTTTGCAATTTACACCGTTTATTTCGACTTCACGAAGGCTTTTGATCGTGTTGACCACGATCTCCTCCTGCTGAAACTTACCTCCTTCGGCATAGGTAACAAGCTTCTGAACTTAATATCCTCCTATTTGAATGATCGCGCACAACGGGTAAAATTTCGATGTTATCACCAACCCCACGCACGTGAGGAGTGGCGTTATTCAGGGTAGTGTACTCGGCCCGCTTCTATTTTGCCTTTTTGTGAACGATGTTCCTGATTGTTTTCAGTATGGTAGGCCCTTTATGTACGCTGATGATTTAAAAAGTTGCCTATCGTTATAAACCGGTCGATCGCCACATTGTGCTTGAGCTCTTAAAAAAAGGATCTTCAAGCCTTCGCTCAGTGGTGTCGCACATGGCGCCTTTCGCTCTCTTGGCACAAATGCTCCGTTATTGTTAGTTGTGACAACCATCAGCCTCATCTAAGCATAGACGGTCATGACTTAAATGTGCCCGGGTTTATAACGGATCTGGGCATATCATATTCTAGTAGTCTTAATCTGTCAGAGCACTGCGCCCTGATTGTCTCTAAAGCACGCCAAACCACGTGGTTTATTCTCAGAAATTTTAAAACCCTCAATATTAGGACCAGCCTTTATAAAATGTATGTCAGACCTAGTCTGGAATACTGCTCGTTTCTATTTAGCCTTCTGCACGCGAGTGAACGGAGGAAGATAGAATCAGTCCAGCACTTCTTTACTAAAAGAGTTATTACTTCAGAGCACAGAAACCTGTCCTACCAACAACGCTGTGAGCTTACAAGCCTCGACCCGTTGTGGCTTCGTAGATTACAGAAGGGACTATTTTTACTGTTCAAGCTTTTAAACGGTTTTTACCTTTAACCCCTTACATCCCTGAGGCAGCTCGACCACTGTCGGCGCACCAATCATAGAGATGTATTCTTATTTCTTCCTTTGGCACGCACCGTTAAATACCGTCAGTTTTTTTCGGTAAACGCTATAGCAATCTGGAATAAACTACCCAGAAGTATTAAAAATTCAGCAAAACTATCCTTTGTTTACGAGAGTTGTCACTAGTTTTCTACATTCAGGACACCTTCCGCGAATTTTTGGGTGCTGATTCTCTGGAAGCTCTTTTCCGTTCTGATGGCGTCCACGGACTCTGAATCCTATGCCGGACTTCATGCTGAAGGCAATGTTGCTGGCTCTGCAGTCCGTAATCGGGTTATTCCTCAGTCTACAGCTAGCAGCCGCTCGCCGGCATATTTGCTGCTAGTACAGAAGACCAGATCCACAACACCGAAAGGAGAAGTACTACACTGTGCACCTGTGTCAACACTTCCCTGTCCTAAACTTTAATCTGTTATACAAGCTGCAGTTTTTTCTCCTGAAAATACCTTAAAGAACGGTCAGGAGTTTTTTTCACTGTCAGCTGGACCCCCTACTGTATATATCCCTTTTGACCTTGCCTGTAAACTGGCAATAAATAAATAAATATGTGTGGGCCAGGCGCAATCTGCCACTGTTTACACAATCTTCATTATATTGACAATAGTTTCTCAGAAAATGAGTATCCAGTCTGGCTTCATAAGGCAGATGACTCAGATTCTTGACCATCTTCGTAGCCCTCGCCTGCACTCGTTCCAGCTGTAGATAATCCTTCTTAAACTACGGACGCCAGGCCTGGATGGCATATTCCAAGTGAGATCGAACAAATACCCCGTAGGTTTTTTTTGGAAGAGTTCCTTATCAATCTGCACAAATCCACGTCTGAGCGCAAATAAGACTTGTGTAGCGCGTTTAGCTGCCTTTAAACACTGTGAAGATGGTTTAAGTGAGGAGTTTATTAGAACGCCGAGGTCCTTCTGTTCCTCAACAATTGAAAGGGGCTGCCCATTGAGAATGTATTGGTAGGAATCATCGTCCTCACTGGTCCTTCTTGTACGCAGTCTTAGGACCACACACTTCCCAACGTTAAAATTTAAGAGCCAACGAGCAGACAAGCTGTTAAGACGGTTGAGATCCTCTTGAAGTGCGTGCCTATCTAAATCAGATCTGATGACCCTCCACAATTTAACATCATCTGCAAACATGATGGCGCTGCAATCCAGGTCGTTGACACAGTCGTTGATGTACACTAAGAAGAGTAATGGCCCTAATACCGAGCCTTGGGGGACAACACTTATAACCGGAGTAGGTGTTGACTTCGAGGTATCGACGCACACAGTTTGTAATCTATCTGTTAGAAAGCCTGCGATCCATGTCAGCAGCATTCCTCTTATGCCGATTTCATATAATTTGTAGATGAGACGTTTGTGTGGGACACTGTCAAACGCCTTCTTGAAATCAGTGTATATGACGTCAAACCTACCATTTTCGTCCAGTGCACAAGTCCACTGCTCTGTGGAGAGTAAAAAAACTAGAAAGACAGGAGCAATTCTATCTGAAGCCATGCTGGAGATCTGAGAGTAATTGGTTTTCCTCAAGGAACTTCATGGTTGCCTACTTGATTATTGATTCCATTATTTTACAGCAAATGGAGGTTAGGCTGACAGGCCGATAATTGTTGACATTAGATCGAGCACCACTCTTGTATATGGGGTATATATTTGCTGCCTTCAATTCGAATGGCAGTTTCCCTGATTCAAATGACGAATTAAATATATGCGCTAGTGGGTTTGGGCAGTTCGCTGGTCAGTTCTTTCAAGAACTTGGCCGGTATATCGTCCGGACCAGATGACTTCGCTTCTTTCAGATTTCGCAGTTCTAGTTCCACGAGAGGTTCCTGGAAGATTATATATTCAAGCACTGGACCGGCGTCTATAACAGCACTGTTGACGTGGTCAAGCTGAAGTTCCGGTTCTCTAGTGAAAACCGAGGCAAAAAACCGACCTAAGTACTCGGCTTTGTCGCAATTTTCAACGACTTCAACACTATTCCCATCCATGAGTACTGCTACTGGGTCCTTGTTATTTAGTCGGAATAAAAGTTTTGGTTTATATTCAGCCTGTAGATTAAATAAATAAATAAATAAATAAATTGTATATTTAAGGCCCAGAGGGCCCCATCATTCCAAACTTAGTATCATGGTTTAAATAAATACAAAGTGGATAATTGCTGCACTATGTGAGCATCCATATGAACAGCAGAAATGAGTAGTATGGTAAACATATCCGATTCAAAAAGATTTTGCCATTTATAAAAACAAAAAGTCAACAATCGTTGGCATATACGGTGAACTCGAAAAAGAAGCAGTGAAAAACTCCTAGGGTTAAATCGGAGGCGGAGTTCGGCAAGCCGCCAATTTAAAAAATAGGAGAAAAAAACTGCTTCACTAAAAAAATTAATAGCTAGATGCAATGGGATAGTATTGTGATGTTGCTGACTGCGTATGAGGGTTCGGGACGCTCCTTGTCGGGTGAGAGGTAATATAGCAGTCAGAGCTACTGTTTATAAACACCAGTGGAGGTGAGAGAGGACGAACTCATCGTAGACAACATGGTCGAAAACGAAGAGGGGACAGTAGAGGTCACGAGATCATCATCGAGATGCGACCTTGCTGACTGTATAGTCCATCACCAAAGAGGCAAAACCATCAGAACCCACTTTGATCATCAACAGATCCTGGAGACTATCGTCAGGGTTGCAAAATTCGAAGGAAAGTATCAAGGTTGTCAAGAGTTGGCAATGCTAGTTTAAAAAGGAGGGGAAGAAAAAAAGTGAATGCAAAGATTAACTCTGCAGAGGATGATGGAAAATATAATTAGAGACCTATATAATATCAAGGGATCTGCCTCAAATACCAGGAGGACCCTTTTCAAAAATCCAAAAAGTTGCGAGTTTGGGAAAGAAACAGACAATAAGGACTTTATATCTTTCGAAGTTAAATGTTTGCGTAATTTGGTTTTTGAAAAATAGCTAATGTAGACGACAACCTAATTTGCAGTGGTAGATTATTCCATATGAAAGCATATTTGGAGGCAAAAAAACTGAGACCGGTTGGTTGTGGAGCTAAGGGGTGGTCAAATGAACATGGAGGAATTACGAGTGGCATAGGGTCGATTTACCGGAGTGAGAGCGTTAATTCGTGGGATATTTGGGCTAGAATTAACGCGAAACAGGAAGCAGAGACCAGCTTCGAGTCTTCTAACCCACAGAAATTTAATGTTTGCTAACTGGCATCTATCCGTATAAGAGAAACTGGATCCAGGAAGAGAAAAATAGTTTTCGAGTAAAAACCCTCTGAACTTTTTTTCAATCTTACTGCGGTCAGAGGCGTTCATCAGCCCAAATAGGGGACAGCAGTATTCGAGGATAGGAAGAACAAACATGCGGTATAGGTTTAACTTTATTTCCGGAAGGAAGAAATTATGTGATATAAAACCACATATCTGTGCAGCCTTTGCAGAAATTCGATCTGCATGAGGCGATAATGCTAGCTTATTCGTGTAACTTAGACCTAAGTCTTTTATGGTTGATCGTTCTAAAAGTGTACTATTTTTGAAATACTAGGGGTCCAGGAAGCTTGGCGGGGCCAAAAACACATGAAACTGCTCTTGGATGGAGAAAAATTCCATCTGCCAAGTACAGCTCCAACGTGAGAGCATTAGTAGATCAGTGTTTATTTTGTCAACGCAACTATTAGCAGTGTCTTTAGAAAAATGAATAAATGCACTTGAGATCGTCAGCGTAAAACGAAATTTTTGTGAATTTGTGAGTAAAGTTGAAATTTCGTTAATGTACAGAATGAAGAGAAGGGGGACCTAGAACGGTGCCTTGAAAAAACGCCACTCGTGATCGGTTGAGGCGTTGAAATGCTATTACCTACTAAGACCTTCTGGCTGCGGTTAGACAAGTAGGAACCAATGAAGTCAAGGAGAGGAGGCCGGATGCCGAGGGCTTCCAGTTTCACTAGAAGACGTCTGTGCGGTACCTTGTCAAAGGCTTTGCTCAGGTCAAAGTAGATCACAACCACTGACTGTTGCTCGTTACGAAGGGAAGTGACGAGGTTAAGATAAGATAAATGACACACTTCGCATGATCTCCCAGGTAGAAAAACCATATTGTGAGTCGCTTAAAAGCTTATTTTTCTTGGCAAAAGTCGAGAATTTGATTGAAAAAAATAATTTTTTTCAAGAAGTTTTGCGAGAGCCGGGGTTTTGTGAACGCCTCGATAATTATTTACGTCCGAACGAGATCCCGACTTGAAGACAGGAAGAAAAATAGATGTCTTCCATGAGTCAGGAAAGAATCCGTTTTAAATATAAACTGAGAATAGATGGCTAAGCAATCGGGGAGACGTGGGCATTCGAGCAGATATCACACTGCGAGGTATTAAGTCCTATCCCTACCCGATGTAATGATTTGAGGCCTTGGAGCCTTTACCGTATTGCAAACACACACATGTGTATCCTTTGCAAGATTATTTGCCTGTGTGGAGATGCGTGTATGCTAAAACGTCCGAAAACGATAAACTTGGCCATAGGTGGCTTGTCGTGCCTAGTTGTCCAGTTGGTAAGTTGGACTGCTCTATAACAGCAATGGAAGGTTTTTGGATCAGTCGAAAACTGATCCTTAAGTTGCCCCAAGGCGTTTACCCTTACGGATGACGAGTTTGGACGCTATACCAGTTACGTATTGATTACATCAGCCCGAGACTGGACAAGGGAGTTGTTTCTAGTTCTTGTATTGACGGTGTGGACATCGAACAACAGCAGTATGAAGTATATTGATTGCACCATTACATTATTCACTGATGAATAAGGACTGCATCAGTACAATATATGCCGATGAATGTTGACCACACCAGTATAGATATAGGGATCTGCAGCTTGAGCGGACGCTCACCATGAGGAGTCAGACGTCACAATTGTGGATGCTGGCTCGGCTCTTCGGTGAGCCCCAAGGCACGACGGGGCGAGATAGTTCTGTTTACAATAGGTGAACGCATATGTACCATTCCAATGTAAGTCAAACAAATATATATTCGCTGGCCAACACTAAGATCGCTATTTTAAAACGTTGTAGCTATTTCCCATTGACAGGGAAGAGCAATACGTAACCGAACGAAGTACAACAA
>WEDG01006871.1:0-69132 GCA_017591395.1 Schistocephalus solidus | reverse complement strand
TTTCTCCCTTTTGTCAATTGCAATAACTGCAGGTGTATGCAGCTGATAAATAGGTAGAAATATAATAAATTTTCGATAATTAAGCTAATATTTTCTACAGGAAACGAAGAAATTTGTTTAAAATTCGAGAATTCACTTATCTTCAAATTTCAACCAACTGCCTTCGACCTTGACCTTGTCTTTGATCTTAGTAAGGTCTTTGATAAAGTGCCTCAGAGGAGGCACGTAGTTACATTGGAAGCTTTATGACTTCATTGTTCCCTTACCGATTACATTAGTCCTATATAACTAGTTGGAAACAAATGGTCATAGTGGAGTCCTCGTTTTCAGCTCAGACCCCTATTATAAGCGGTATCCTTCAAGGCACCGTGCTTGGTCCTATTTTTGTTTTTGCTTTACATTGACGATCTTTCATTCAAAGTTAAACACGCACCGTGTTTTATTTATGCGGATGACCTTAGATACGTATATTTCTTCTCTCAATCTATGGAAAAACTATGCTTAGAATAAATTCATGCAGACCTGCATGCATTTTGCACGTGGAGCTCAACGTGGCAAATGGAATCCTCCCTTCTGTGTGTCGTTACATTTTCTTTGCGCTTGACAGACTACCACACCCTCTTATTTTTCAAGAAACCCCGATGACTGCATGTTCCATCATCAAGGACTTTGGTTTAATATGCACGAATAATTTGGTTATGTCGCCTCATGCAGATAGAATTAGGCAAAAACTACCCAGATTTTTGGTTTTATTTCTTATAATGTTTATCTTCCTGAAAGTAAATTAAAACTTTATCAAATGTTTGCCCTTTACATTCTTGAATGTTGCTCCCTCTACTTTGGTTTGATGACTAAGTCTAACCGTTCTTAAATTAAAAAGACAAAATAATATTTTTCCGCAAAAACTCCAACCTCCTACACTTTCAAATGCCTCCGACTCTAATAGATGCCAGCCAACTAACCTTAAATTTCTATGGGTTCGGAGACGAGAAGCTGGCTTGTGCCCACTTACCACCTTAATAATAGTTCAAATATTCCTCGAATTTCAGCCCTTATCCCTGTTAGTCGTCCGTACATCCTACGTACTTCTTCACTGACTATACCTTTTCCTTAATCCTCCTACTCTAAACGCTCTCTGATCTTTGCCTTCAGGTATAACATTCTTTGCAACACTCTGCCAATAGCTATAAGGTTATCAAAAAGTCCTTCTATTTTTAAGCTAAGACTGCAGCTCTATATTTACAATGATTTGATTACCCAATTATTTTCAAAATCCTTTCCAAGCAGCTTTCTCCATCACCCCAAGAAATGACAATCGGGAATTTAGAAGTCCGTCTCCAAATGATATCTTCCTTGCATTGTTCCCCTTATGAACTGAGATGTCTCCATAACCCATCCCTCATTTAAATGATCACCAAACAATAAGGTCATCTTTGCGCGCTCATTTTAAACCACCCACGTTCGTTTGCCGATAACCATCATCAGAGTAACAATCCGAATACTGAGCTGTGCAGGCCTCAGATTCATCTTCAAGTCTCATGCAACATAACACCCATAATCGCATTGTGTTGACTTCCCTCACTCAATTGCCGGATCTCCCATTATCTTTTCGCACTGCGCTCAGAAGCAACCTACCATGCTGCTTCATATCCCTTTACGGAACAGTTTTGTTTCTCCTGCACCTCTTTTTTAAAAAAGACAATCATCGTAGCTTGTTTTCGTCCTCCCTTGATTTCGACCATCATTTGTAAATATTTATGACTCCAATGGTTCCTCGATGTTCGCGGTTCTCTTCTGACTTGAAACTTTTGAAACTGCTAGAACCTCTTCGCCATCGCATTTACCGCGCCTTTAGTCAATGATGCTTGCGGCCCTAACCATCTCCCCGATATCAACTCTAAACGGACTTTTGAAGATAGTTTCGGGTTTCTCTGTCGTTGGTCTAAGAAATCAGCAATGAGAGTATCATTGTCGCTTGTCTGGCATTTTTTCCATGACCTTCACGATCTCTATGGTCCTTTCCTCGTTCGCACCCTTAGCGTACGGATGATGTTTGTGAAGGTCTCCCTTGTCTGGTATCCTTGATGGTAACGCGTATAGCTAGTCGATATGCATCGTGATCACACCTGCAGTGATGAGAAGAAGCCCCTGTCGATACATGATTTCTCCCACGAGTAGGAGCTTTTTGAACCCTCAAACGCTCTCATCTGCATGTCGGTCCAATATCAGGCGTATGTTTTCTCCCAGAAGGGCCAGTGTTTCTTCTCCCTAAAGACCCACTAACTTATTCAACGTATACGATTTCTATAAAATGCCCAAATTTTTTTCTTCCACTGTCTGCTCTTTTTATTAATTTTTTGACCACACTGCTTTGTGTCAATTGTCATGCCAATAGCTGACCTATAATTCATTACTAAACTGTACACGATTTCGCGCTTGTTATATTTTTTCCAATGACAGTGCCCTTCCGGATACTCAAATAAATAAAATAAAACAGCAGTTGCCTGATGTAGGTAAAGGGAAGCAATATATGACGGGGTAAATTATGGACAGGGGAGTTGAGTACCACCGCTAGGTATTGGGGCTTGTCTGGGAATCCAATGAGCAGGATACTGCAAAATATTTGCAAAAAAATTAGACATAGGGTAGGATGAGTCTACTAATCCAGTAGAAACTTTCATAATTGTACACCACTGGGAAACAACCGGGGAGGGAACGTGCTGTGGGGTGGGAGGTGCATTTCTGGGAATAGAACAGAAGCACAATTCTTGGAGAAGAATGCTGTCATGTTTGGCTTAGCAGCCTCAATATAGGGTCTAAGCGGTAGTTGGAGCTTGGGATAGTTGGGTTTGGAGGGGTCTGGGGAGTACTGGCACTCGTAAAGACGTATTTTTCGTGGAGGAAATTATATTTTTTTCAATTTGCGAGTGGCTGGGAGTTTATTTGGACTTGTCTTGGAGCTAACAATCTGCGTTAGTTTACCAGGAGTTATACGTGTACTTGGTATAGGTGTGCGAATAAGATAAGTACCGTTGTATTGAGATGCCCCGAGATCAATCATCTTCGTAGTCAGTTAACTAGGGATTCCGAAAACGAGGTCGTAGATGATCTTGGATACGATTTCTTCAACATGCCAACATGAGTAGTCATTTCTGTGTTGCTTGATGTCAGTTTATATTTTTGAGTTTTCTCTGCATTGGGGTGATGTCATGGGAAACTGAGCAATGGCTTTCTCCACAGAATTCTCTACTAATCTCCTTCCTTGACAGTATGAAGTTGACTTCTATCAAGGAAAAAATCGTCAGTAATATTAAGGCATTACGACCGAGTGAGCACACTTGCTTAGCGTGCGCGACTCTGAATCCCAATCACAGCTTTGCATAAACAAATGCGCACTATCGATAGCAGATATATGATTGCGAATATTACGCAGCATATATTTATGCTTGCGTTTCATCTGTTAAAAAATTAATTTAATTAATTTTATATATAAGGCCCAAAGGGCCCCTTCATTACAAACTTAGTATCGCGGTTTAACTATACACAAGGTGGATAATTGCTGCATTATGCGAGCAGTTATTTGAACAGCAGAAATTAGTAGTATGGTAGGCAAATCCGATTCAGAACGATTTGCCATTTTTAAATTAATAATCAACAATCTTTTGCATATACGGTAAACTAGAAAATAAGCAGTAAAATAAACTCCTACGGTTAAATTGGGAGGCGGAGTTCGGCGAGCTGCCAATTTAAAAAAAAAACTAGGAGAAAAAACTGCTTCTCTAAAAATTAATAGCTAGAGATGATGGGATTAATACCATGCAATGGGATAGTACTGTGATGTTGCTGACAACGTATGAGGTTTGGAACGCTCCTTGTTGGGTGAGAGATAATATAACAGTCAGAGCTACTGTTTATAATCACCATGAAGGTGAGAGAGGAGGAACTCATCGTAGACAACATGGTCAAAACAAAGAGGGGAAAGAAGAGGTCACGAGATCATCATTGGGATGCGACCTTTGCTGATTGCATATTCCACCAACAAAGAGGCGAAAACATCAGAACCCGCTATGATCATTGGCAGATCCCGGAAACCATTGTCAGGGTTGCAAAATCAGAGGAAAGTATCAAGGTTGTCAAGAGTTGGCGATGCTAGTTAAAAAGGAGGGGAAGAAAAAGTGAATGCGAAGATTGACTCTGCAGATAATGAAGGAAAAATTTTTAGAAACCAATATTATCTCAAGGGAACAGCCTCAAGTACCAGGAGGACTCTTTTCAAAATGCAAAATTTGCGAGTTTGGGAATGAAACAGACAATATGGACTTTATATCTTCCGAAGTTAAATGTTTGCGTAATTTGGTTTTAAAAATAGCTAATTTAGACGATAACCTTATATCCAGTGGAAGATTATTCCAGATGAAAGCATATTTGGAGGCAAAAACTGAGAATAATTAGGTGAGTAACTAAGGAGTATGGAAATGATCATGGAGGAATAACGAGTGTCATAAGGTCGATCTACCGGAGTGAGAGCGTTAATTCAAGTAATATTTGGGCTAGAGTTAACGCGAAACAGGAAGCAAAGACCGGCTTCGAGTCTTACCAAAAGAAATTTAATGTTTGCTAACTGACGTCTATCTGTATAAGAGATAAAGGATCCAGGAAGATAAAAAAATTCTTCGAGTAAAAACCCTCTGAACCTTTTCAACCTAACTGCGTTCAGAGGCATTCATCAGCCCAAAGAGGGGACAGCAGTATTTAAGGATAGGAAGAACAAACATGCGGTACAGGTTTAAGTTTATTTCCGGAAGGAAGAAATAATGTGATATAAAACCCCATATCTGTGCAGCTTTTGCAGAAATTCGATTTGCATGAGGCGATAGTGCTAGCTTATTCGTGTAACTTAGACATAAGTCTCTTATGGTTGATCGTTCTAAAAAAGTACTATTTTCAAATACTAGGGAAGCTTGGTGGGGCCAAAACACATGAAACTACTAATGGATGGAGACAGTTCCATCTGCCAACTAGAGCTCCAACGTGAGAGCATAAGTAGATCAGTGTTGATTTTATCAACGCACCTATGCACAGAGTCTTTAGAAAATTAATAAATGCACTTGAGATCGTCAGCGTAACCGATATGTTGTGAACTTTTGAGTATAGTTGAAATTTCGTTTATGTACAGAATAAAGAGATGGGGACCTAGAACCGTGCCTTGAAAAACGCCACTCGTGATCGGTTGAAGCGTCGAGGTGCTATTACCTACTAAGACCTTCTGGCTGCGGTTAGACAAGTAGGAACCAATGAAGTCAAGGAGAGGAGGTCGGATGCCGAGGGCTTCCAGTTTCACCAGAAGACGTCTGTGCGGTACCTTTTCAAAGGCTTTGCTCAGGTCAAAGTAGATCGCAACCACCGACTGCTGCTCATTACGAAGGGAAGTGATGAGGTTAAGAAAAACTAAGTGGCACACTTGGCATGATCTCCTAGGTATGAAACCCATATTGCGAGTTGCTTAAAAGCTTATTTTCTAGGCAAAGGTCGAAAATTTGATTAAAAATAATTATTTCAGAAGTTTTGCTAGTGCCGGGGTTTTGTGAACGCCTCGATAATTATTTACGTCCGAACGAGATCCCGACTTGAATACAGAAGGAATAAAAGATGTCTTCCATGAGTCAGGAAATAAATAAATAAATTGTATATTTAAGGCCCAGAGAGCCCCGTCATTTCAAACTTAGTATCGCCGTATAAATAAATACAAATTGGATAATTGCTGCACTATGTGAGCAGCCATATTAACAGCAGAAATGAACAATATGGTAGGCATATCCGATTCAGAACGATTTGCCATTTTTAAAACAATAGTCAACAATCTTTAACATAAATGGTGAACTAGAAAAGAAGCAGTAAAAAACTCCTAGGGTTAAATCGGAGGCGGAGTTCAGCGAGCCGCCAATTTAAAAAAAAATAGGAGAAAAATCTGCTTCACTAAAAAATTAATAGCTAGATGCAATGGGATAGAATTGTGATGTTGCTGACAACGTATGAGGGTTCGGAACGCTCCTTGTCATGTGAGAGATAATATAGCAGTCAGAGCTACTGTTTGTAACCACCAGTGGAGGTGAGAGAGGACGAACTCATCGTAGACACCAGGGTCAAAACGAAGAGGGGACAGTAGAGGTCATGAGATCATCATCGAGATGCGACCTTGCCAACTGCATAGTCCACCAATCAAAGAGACGAAAACATCAGAACCAGCCATGATCATCAACAGATCCCGGCGACCATCGTCAGGGTTGCAAAAGCGGAGGAAAGTACCAAGGTTTTCAAGACTTGGCGATGCTAGTTTAAAAAGAGGGGGACAAAAGTGAATGCAAAGATTGACTCTGCAGAGAATGATGGACATATAATAAGAGACCATTATAATATCAAGGGAGCTGCCTCAAATACAAGGAGGACCCTTTTCGAAATCCAAAAGTTGCGAGTTAGGGAAGGAAACAGACAATAAAGACTTTATATCTTCCGAAGTTAAATGTTTGCGTAACTTTGTTTTGAAAATAGCTAATGTGGACAACAACCTAATTTGCAGTGTTAGATTATTCCATATGAAAGCATATTTGGAGGCAAAAAACTGAGACCGGTTAGTTGTGGAGCTAAGGGGTGGTGAAATGATCATGGAGGAATTACGTGTGGCATAGGGTCGATCTACTGGAGTGAGAGCGTTCATTCGTGGGAGGTTTGGGCTAGAGTTAACAGGAAGCAGATACCGGCTTCGAGTCTTCTAACCCACAGAAATTTAATGTTTGCTAACTGGCATCTATCCGTATAAGAGATACTGGATCAAGGAAGAGAAAATAGTCTTCGAGTAAAAACCCTCTGAATTTGTTCAATCTTACTGCGGTCAGAGGCGTTCATCAGCCCAAAAGAGGGACAGCAGTATTCTAGAATAGGAAGAACAAACATGCGGTACAGGTCCAATTTATTTCGGAAGGAAGAAATTATGCGATATAAAACCACATATCTGTGCAGCCTTTGCAGAAATTCGATCTGCATGAGGCAATAATGCTAGCTTGTTCGTGTAACTTAGACCTAAGTCTTTTATGGTTGATCGTTCTAAAAGTGTACTATTTTGAAATACGAGGGGTCCAGGAAGCTTAGCGGGGCCAAAACACATAAAACTACTCTAGGATGAAGAAACCTCCATCTGCCAAGTACAACTCCAACGTGAGAGCATAAGTAGATCAGTGTGGATTTTATCAACGCAACTATTGGCACGGTCTTTAGAAAATGAAAAAATGCACTTGAGATCGTCAGCGTAAACTAAATTTTTGAATTTTTGAGTAAAGCTGAAATTTCGTTTATGTACAGAATAAAGAGATGGGGACCTAGAACCGTGCCTTGAAAAACGCCACTCGTGATCGGTTGAAGCGTCGAGTTGCTATTACCTACTAAGACCTTCTGGCTGCGGTTAGACAAGTAGGAACCAATGAAGTCAAGGAGAGGAGGCCGGATGTCGAGGGCTTCCAGTTTCACCAGAAGACGTCTGTGTGGTACATTGTCAAAGGCTTTGCTCAGGTCAAAGTAGATCGCAACCACTGACTGCTGCTCATTACGAAGGGAAGTGACGAGGTTAAGAAAAGCTACATGACACACTTCGCATGATCTCCCAGGTAAAAACCATATTGCGAGTCACTTAAGAGCTTATTTTCTAAGCAAAAGTCGAGAATTTGATTAAAAATATGTTTTTCAAGAAGTTTTGCTAGAGCCGGGGTTTTGTGAACGCCTCGATAATTATTTACGTCCGAACGAGATCCCGACTTGAAGACAGGAAGAATAATAGATGTCTTCCATGAGTCAGGAAAGAATCCATTTAAAAGATAAACTGAAAACATGGCTAAGCAATCAGGAAAAAGCTCGGCACTCTCTTAATAACTGAGTTTGGAATACCGTCAGTCCCCCGAAGAGTGCGAGTTTTTCAGACGCGATATTTGCTAACGAATTAGTTCTATGGAGAAATCAATGGTACTGCTAACATTAAATGAGGATGCCTGAAACGTCGGAACCGATTCAGATTCCATCGTAAGATGATTTGCAAAGAATGCACTAAACAATTCTGCCTTCTCAGAGTCTTCGAGAACGAATTTCTTAGTTTCATTAAGTAATGGAGGTATTTCCTAACCTCGTTTAGAGCAGGATCGACGGCGGAACAGTTGAGCAACAGATTTTGTAGAGTTTGGCTCGCTGAGTGCGCATGATTCCCTCTGTCTGTCCCGTGCAAACCGAATCTTAGAGGCTAATTCAAAAATCTCTGCAATCCTTAGATGTACAGATAACGAACTAGTATATTGATCTTTTAATTGCTTCCTCAATTTCTTTAGTCTTGGCAAAAATAAAGTGGGGGACGGTGGATTCCGAAGTGTAGGGTTTTACAATTTTGATTGGCACAAATTCCAGGATGTTATTTGAAACGACTGACATGAAGTCAGAAAGACTTGCTGCATCGTTCATGGAGGAGAGATGCTGCCAATCCAATGAGTCCAAAAAGTTGTTAATTAAGCTCATATTGGCGAGGTCAAAATTATGATAGGTACGAACGGCGCTAGCCTTTTTCGATGAGACAATTGGTAAGCAACAGTGAATGAATGTATGGTCACTTTGGAAGAGGCCCTGCTTAAAATCAACGAAGAGGGGAGCAATGTCATTTGTGAAAATTAGATCTTAAATATGCTTGTCTCTTGTTGAAGAACGGACAAGCTGTGACCAATTAGAGAAATTAATGGAATCTAGGAAAGGCTGAAATCTGGGTAGACAAAAGTTTGAAATCCAGTCAATTTCTGGAAAATTAAAATCCACAGCAATTATTTTAATTTTAAAATTGGACTCCGAAACCAATTTAAAAATTTCCCAAAGTTTCACATCATCATCGGATGATGAATTAGGTGGGTAGTAAATACACCCGAGAATAGCCTTTTGCCAGGGCAACAGGATAATGGATGCGAAGCAGTAATTATCAGAGAATGACGTGACGTCTAGATCAAACGGGAAGTGCTTAAATGAAGCTTTAATATAGAGAAGTCAACCACCACCACGCTTACTAGTGCGGTCTTGACGGTAGAGATCGTACTGGTCTATGACCAGCAAAGAGTCTGAAATTAAGGGATGGGTCCAAGATTCAGTTACACATAAAACATCGGGCATTAACTCGAAAGCAATGGTTCTAAGTTGGGCCATCTTATTTATAACAGATCTAGCATTAATTAATATGACATCTAGGGTAGTTCGAGTATCCCAACTAGGGTTATAGTTATTAATTTTAAAAAAATTGGAGGTGGGTAATTAAGTTGGAAGTTATTGTGGCTTGGAGGGTAATTGCCAACTGCGCCATAACGATTGGTATATAGAACGTCATTAACAAAAAGGCTGAGGGATATCTGAAAGGTGTAGGAATAAAACTTTCCGGTATCGAACCACCATAGGGGTTACGACCGGGATATGCCTGTTGGTAGTTAAAACGGAATGACGGGAAGTTAGATGGAATATAGGGGCTGATGGGAGATGGCAAACAGCTATAAGAATTAAATGCTGGAAAGTCAGGTCTTGTATATCGGTTTACATGGTTAGGGTTATTTGCCTGTTGGAGAGGCTTGCTTAGTTTTGGAGAGGGCAGTATGCGATTACTGAGACCTGCGCTATCTTGCTTTTCGGGTCTGGGTTAGATTAACGTCCTTCGGAAAACCTGCCTTAGGTGATATAATTGAGGGTATAAGATGACTCGTGGGGTTATGGGACGAGCTAGCTTGTGGAGGGTTAAATAAGTTAAATTTAGATAATTGCGGATTTTGTATTTGAAGAAGGTTATTTATGCGATTTGGCTCGGGAAATTTCCCGAGAGGCCTGGAGAATTGCGTTTAAGAGGGGAAACTGGCAGTCTATGTGCTTTAGACGGGTAAGACGGTATAAATGCTTTAGACGGGGTCGCAAACATAACAGGCGGGCTGAAAGCACCGGAAATTGCAGTATTCGGCCGCGAGGGAGACGAAGTAGAAGGTTGAGTGGAGGGGCTGACCGAACTAGACATCTGAGAAGATGAATTAGCAGTTGCATTGACGTTAGTGGAAATACGACCAGACTTATGAATATTAGGTTGAGAAATTGATGATAAGATGGACCCATTTCTTCGCTCCATTGGTGTAAGATCTCAACAAAGGAAACATTTTGTCATTTCCAAATAGCGAGAAGTGCGACCTCGTTGAGCAAAGATTGAGTCAACCTCAACTGTTGACAACAATTTAACTAGTATAAGAGGATTCTTGTTACGCGAAGAGAGGCGTTTTGCTTCCACTATTTTGTAGTTGAAACCACCCGAGTACAAAAAGTCCATAGCCACGTCAACTGGGCGTCTGTGTATGGGGGCATTTTTAGGAGAAAATTGTGATTGCGTTTCTGTCTATCAAAAGCCTCGCTGGCGACCAAGTGAACAAGCGAATCGAGACGCCTGCAATCCTGAGAGGGAACATCAGATATGTTACCATCGAACAGATTGCCGAGTATAGACAAAATGGATCCAAACTTCATTATGAAGTCGTTGCAGTTCTGTAAAGCGGGCAGATCTAGCTGTTTAGCTTTAACTATGGGTTGTACATTTAAGTCAATGTTGAAACTGCTATGTTTATTCAAGCATCGTTTTGGTCCCGAGGCATGTAGTTTACGACGAATTGAGCTTGTTGGTTTCATTTTTCGTCGAAAATAAGAGTAAGAGCTACGCAGGATACGCAGGTTGTAATAAATTTATGAAATTTCAACTTAATTCTATCTTAGCGCTTTATAATTCTACGTTTTCTACGAGGATTTATAGGGATAGCAAGTTGTAGTTGTCTAAAGACTAGAAATTCAAAACTTTATCAGCAATTTAGACAATAAAGATAGCAGGAAACAAATAAATCCGTTAAAAGTTGAGAACGAGAAATGAGGCTATGTCAGGTGAATAATATGACACTGTATAGTTCAACCTATTGTTAAAGACAAAGACCACCGGTTAAGGGCTAGAAATGCAAAACTTTTATTTGCAATTAAGCCAATAACGACAGTATAAACGAAAAAAACGTTCACATTTTAGATTTCACTTAGCTTTTGAAAATCGACCTGCGCGCCTTGACCTTGACATTTTTGGATCCGTTTAAAAGATAAACTGAGAATAAATGGCTAAGCAATCGGGGGAAGCTCGGAACTCTCTTTATAAATGAGTTTGAAATACCACCAGTCCCCGAAGAGTGCGAGTTTTTAGACTAATTATTTGCTTATGAATTAATTCTAAGAAAAAAGAATTTTATCGTTGGAGCACCGTAATCTGTCGTATCAATAATGCTATGGGCTTGTAAACATTGATCCCTTATGGTTTCGCCGAGTGCAGAAGGGACTCATTTACTGTTTAAGCTTTTGATTAGTCGAACATTTAATCCCCTTACCAATGTGAGGCAGCTTGACCACCCTCAGCGCATCAGTCATCGCAATGTCTATTTATTTCTTCCATTAGCTCGCACAGTTAAGTATCGCCGATTCTTTTCGGTAAACGCCATAGCCATGTGGAATAAACTTACCCATAATATAAAAATCCGGCGAAGTTATTCTTTGTTTAAGATAACTTTTACTAGTTTTTTGCATTCAGAACAGTTTGCAAGAATTCTGGGCGCCGACACGGTAGAATCTGTTTTCCTGTTCGACGGAGTGCGCGGCATCTGAACTCGATCCCAGGTGTTACGTTGAGGGATACGGCACTGTCTCTGC
Organism: Schistocephalus solidus; assembly: GCA_017591395.1. Classification (NCBI taxonomy): domain Eukaryota; kingdom Metazoa; phylum Platyhelminthes; class Cestoda; order Diphyllobothriidea; family Diphyllobothriidae; genus Schistocephalus; species Schistocephalus solidus. Next base: position 57,360 of record WEDG01006871.1, on the reverse strand, counting down.
AGCCTGCACCCGTTGACTTCTTCGGCAGACGGTGAGCAACCGTCCACGGATGCACTCTTGCCTGGGGCATAATCTCGGTTCCTAACAAAGACAGAGAAACTGCAAACAGACTGCACTTGTGTTAGCCCTTCCCTGATCTGAACTGCTATCATCCATACAGGCTGGCAGTTTTTTTCTCCTGAATAACATAAAGATAGGACAAATACTTATAATGATATATATTCATGAGTTTTTTTCACTACCAGCCTGATCCCCACTGAATATTTCATCTGGCAATGCCTGTTAACCGGCATTTAATACAACTATTATTATTGTTATTATTATTAAATCAATGGTACTGATAACATTAAATGAGGATGCCTGAAACGTCAGAACCGGTTTATATTCCATTGTAAGAGGATTTGCAAAGAACGCACTAAACAATTATATCTTGTCAGAGTCTTCGAGAACGAAGTTTTTAGCTTCATTTAGTAATGGAGGAATTGCATAACCTCGTAAAGAGGAGGATCGACGGTGGAATGGTTGCGCAACAGATTTTGAAGAGTTTGGCTCACTGAGTGCGCAGGATTCGCTCTCTCTGTCCCGCGCAAGACGAATCTTAGAGGCTAATTCAAAAATCGCTGCGATCCTTAGTTTTACAGATTATGAACTAGTATATTGATCTTTTCACTACTTCCTCAATTTCTTTAGTCGTGGCAAAAAAAATTGAGGAACGATGGATTCCGAAGCGTAGGGCTTGTCAATTTACAGGATGTTATTTGAAACGACTGACATGAAGTTACAAAGACTTGCTGCGTCGTTCATGGAGGAGAGATGCTGCCAGTCCAATGTGTCCAAAAAGTTATTAATTAAGCTCATATCTGCGAGGTCAAAAGCATAATAGGTGCGAACGGTGCTAGCCTTTTTTTATGAGACAATCGGAATGCAACAGTGAATGCATTTGCATTTTTAACACTATCACTCTATCACACGTCTTTGGACCATCTCAAGAGTGCTGTGGTATTTAACAGACCACGGTCTCCAGGCTTGTATGGCAAATTCCAATTTTGGTCGCCAAAACATCCCGAAGACCTTATTAAAGCAGCTTTTATCTAAATTTTCAAACGCCCGCTTAATAAGATACAAGCTTGACATGGCGGATTTTGCTACTTTGGAGCAATGGAACGATGGCTTCAGTGAGGGCGTAATCCATACTCCTAGATCTTCTGAGTCCCTACCTCTGGTAGCGATGTTTGGTTCGGATAGTAAATTCTCTGGTGCATGGAGCTTGTTCTGCCAATTCGCAGAACATTACAATTAGTAGCATTGAATGGGAGGAGCCAGTTATGCAAACATTCCTCGATTCGATGCAATTTCGCCTGTAGATTTGCTTCATCAGCTTCGTTCTGGATGACCTTCCAAAGCTGCATATCGTCAGAAAACATGGCGGTGTCACAGTCCAACCCATTTACGCAGTTATCAATGTATATAAGGAAAAAGATACGGCTTAGGACGAAACCCTGAGGAACCCCACTCTCAACTGCCACCTCCGCCGATTGTTGATCACCAAGAAAGATAATCTGAGATCGTCCAATCGAGAAGTTTTCGATCCACTTCAAAAGCTTGTCCCTTACCCCAATACGGTTGAGTTTTTGTAGGAGACGCTGGTGAGGCACGCTATCAAAGGCCTTCTTGAAGTCTATTTAGATTGCGTGCACCACATTTCCTTCATCAACCACTCGGACGCCATGTTCCAGACAGTAGAGCAAATTGGTTAAACATGACCTTCCTCTGCGGAATCCGTGCTGTGCGGCAGAGATAAGATGATGCCGCTCCATAATCTTGCAACCTATGGAGGTGTGAGTTACCGGCCGGTAGTTATTTGCGGAAGCCCGGCTGTCAGTTTATGCATCGGGGAAATCCACGCAGTCTTCCAAACGGGTGGTAATCTGCCTGCAGCGAGGAAGGCTCGAAAGAGTAGACACAAAGTTTCTGCCAAATCTACGGCCAACTCCTTCAACAACATCTTCTAATAGGGTATCTCTTATACTGTTTTGGGTACAGTATAGAAATTTACTTGCTTCTGCGGGGTTGTTGTTAGAAGGTATGGACTCCAGTCTAGTGAGCGGATATAGCTGTTCATTGAGTCCTGGTCAAGTTTTCGAGGATTAATGTGACTGATGTTAGAATTTTGTGCTGGTTTTATGTTTAGTAGAAGCGCCGTTATTATAGTTTTGTGATCAATATCAAACGTTAAGCTCTCATAATGCGTACATAAATGCCAAATAACATTGGTGAGAATAATATCGAGTATGTTGTTTCCTCGGGTGGGTTTATCGACTATTTGAGTCCAGTTGTGAAATGCGATGAAAGATAACAGTTCATTATGTTTGGTTGGGGTTTAGCGCTCTATCTATTTAATTTCTGGGTGGGTTAAATAACCTGTAATTATCTTATATGCCCTGCTTATGTTTGATGCATTTTTCATTAAGGGGTTAAGGAAAATATCATCATTACTACATTTAGGGGGCAAGTAGAGACATCCGATTAATATATTTTTGTGGTTCTGAGGTTGTGTTGTGGCAAAACAAGCTTCTCCAGTGAAAGACTTATTTAGAACAAAAAGAGCCCTTTGTTCAAGTTTAGTTTCGATGAAGATCAAACAACCTTCATCTCGTTTATTAAGGTGGTCCTGTCTATAGAAGGTGTAGTTTACGAAAAATAGTGATTAATTAGGTATAAATTAATTTGCCCATGTTTTAGGGATGCAAATGATACCCGGGTTATGTATTTCTATAAATTTGTTGAGTTAAGACATTTTATGAACTTTCGATCTTGTATTAATTGGAGCTATGCTTAGGACATTCGATATGGAGATGGTGGGCAGTGCTGAAAATAAACAATTCTCTATGGTGTTTTGCTTGTTTGGCTGGCAAAGAGGGGGAATGGAGGGATTGCTGGGAAGAATGTTGACGGGTACGGTGGGATTTGGTAGAAGGGCGTAGGTTGAAGTTGTGGAGGTGGATTGATTAGGGGGTAATTGTGTCTAAGTGGGATTTCTGTTGGGAACGGTTTGTAGGCTAAGATAGTTGGTTAGAGGGTCGTGAGATCCCATGTTAGTTGGAGAACTATAATGTTTCAGGTTATTGCGATGCCACGGTGGTATTGTAACGACTTGTATTTTTTTCGCTATGTTTTTTAAGTCAGGATTTGGGGTAAACCTAATTCTTTGGTCTTTATAAATAGGAGAACTGCGTTCGCGTCCTTCTGGGTCTGTAGAACTTGACACGGATGTGTTGGAGTTTGGCTAGTTTGGGTGGTGAGATTTTGTTGTTAGTGGTTGCTTTTTTCGCGGTGTCACTGTAGTCATTATACTTTTATCTTGCAGGTCATCTTGACTGGGTCCAGCGTCTCTGATTTCATGCTCTTCTAATGTGCTGTTAGTGTATTGGAGATTCGGTTTTGGCTGCTGATGACCTCACCTTCTAATTGCTTTTGCAGTTATGCGTTGTTTGTCATGGGTGTCGTAGGTAGAATAATACTTTGCGTGCTAGACTAAAGGAATGCTGTGTTGATTAATTATTTTCCTAGGCCGCAGAAATAATGATTACATCGTGAAGGGCATATTTTACGCGTTCTTCGATGATGGCATCGTCTTGGAAATTAATTTGCAGGTACTAAAAGGGAAGGATGGTCTATGCGGGTCAAAAGTCTACAATTCAATTACAGATGGGTTATTACATCCCTTTCCAAATTTAAAGTATCTAGAAATCTTCGTTAAGTGAAATGGCCGAATCTATATGAATTTGAGGCTGCCTTCATATGGCCTCTAAAAAGGTTCCTAGGCGCTGCCACCAAGAGGGTTTAAAAGATATCGAACAAAATTTAAATTTAATGGTTGTTGGATTTGTTTTCACATTAATATGCTATCAATTTTTAGAAGACCAGCCTGCACCTTCCACATCCACTCCGATCCCACATGATGAGAACCCACACACCCCTTGATTAAATGCATCCCCGTGCCCCAATTTGTAAATATTAAGAAGGCTTTTTACTATATTCGTCCATTTTATGATTATTCACGCTCTATAATAAACACTTTTATAAGTATCTATCACTTGTGAACGCAATTTCCTTCTTTATTGTCGGGGAAAGGTAAAATGTTACCACTCGAGCTGCACGTGGACTGGAAACGATCGTTAACTAATGGATGGATGCAGTAAACTGAAGACAATGGGGTGTATCTTAAATTATCGTTTTGCGTGGGGCGGAGCGCAATTGGTACCGGTACCGTTTTCGCCTATTTCAACATATCCCGACATTCAATATTAGCCATATATTACAACAGAAGGCAAAATAAATATCCAGTCGATATACGTATCTCGACATGTCGATATCCAGGCCATATCCTGTTTAATATTTACATGCCATTAGGGTGGTATTTGTGAAATGCTTAACATGGTGAGAGCACTAGTAGTGTAATGGGATGCGAGAAAAAGATAGGGATGTAAGGTTGAGGGTTTTGAAGTGACTCACCAGCTAGGAGCTGTTTAAGTATCGTTCAGGATACAAGGATATGGGAAAACGTTTATAAAATAGTTCAGTTAAATATTTTACTAGGCTGGCGTGTAGGTGGAAAGTTAAACATTTATTCATCAAGCGCAACTTCACGTAAGCCTTGAATTTTGGAATGCAGGAAACATGGACAGAGTGAGGAAACTTCTTTATTAATTAAGTTTGATTGCCGATGTAAGGTTATATATATATATGGGCGCACGCAGTGGGTGCATGTGTGTGAGAGTGCAAAATTTAGGCCGATATATCGGCGCCTGCCAGCGTCAGCGAACGAGCTAAGGGCTGCAAAATTGTTATCACAAGTGCAAAAAGCAAATATGTCACGGCTCGAACAGATGATAAGCAAAGCAATTGAGTAGTAAGATGAACCGTTCATCATTGATACTACGATAAAGGAGACACGTGCAAGCAACTTGATGCTTTGCGTTCATTACATCAAGAGCACAGACTCGAGTCTAAACCTATATCGGACTTGGGTATAAATAAAAAACAGACATTAATTTAGAACTTAATGGTACAACGTTGCTTGTTTTGGACTCTGCCACAACATTGGGGCATGCTAATATCAACAAAACTGAGCAATTATGTGTCTTAAACGCCACACAGAAGGTGCACCTCATGTAGGAGGTTGGTTATATTTCATCAGTGAAGGTTTTTGTTACGTCACCTTCTTGATATGGGGCAATTCGTGTAAGTAACTGTCGTAAGGCTATGACGTTTCTCTGAAAACAGTGTCTACATATTCCGTTCTTTTAAATGCCTTTGTCACTTATTTTGGGCCAGAACTATATGGGCCTAAAATTTCAACGGCTGCCTTTCGGGATGGTCCAGTATTTATTGACTAGATCGGACGGACGGGCCGCATTTCTTACTTGTGTTCGGAATTCAGCATAAACGAGTCGGCTTGCCGCGAATTTCAGGTTTGCCGCACCACAACTGGCCCTCGGGTGTATTTGGATATTGGCTGCTTCCAGTCCACTGTTGGTCATGTCGACTTAGTCGCTAACCAGGGCTGGGTTCAGACAAACTGACGTCCCGGATGATTTATTTTACAGTCCGACCCAGCACATGACCAATAAATTTTATTCGGTAGCGCGGTTGATGGGCCGAACATATAGTGGCTCGTTCGAGACGCGATTGGAGAACCGATTGCTGATAATGGAGTGCAACCACCGTCCGCTGCATTCGCTCACTTTATATCTATAAAACACAAACTTTGTCTTGTGTGTATAGAAGGATTGTCTTGCACATGCCTCGTATATTTTCGGTTCGATCTTCTGTCTGAGCTTACGAAGTTTCCAGCTTTCGACGGTGTCCAACCAGGATCGCATGCGACTCTTTAATCTAATGTTAGTCATCTCCTTCTGGCGAACGTTGCGTCTAAGACAACAGAAGTTGTCTATTAACCCGACATTTTCTCCGTCGCAGGCAATGCAGACCGTACGACTTATATATGAGTTGAGTTATAATGAGGCAGACTTTCGCATCATCCACCCATTATCTTTCTCTCGGCTGATACACGAGTGGTAAAACCGGTTCAAGACAACTAGAAATGAACGCGGGTGCAGTGAATGACATAGTTAAATTTATCTCTGCATGCATCAAGTGTACTGGTTTGTACGCCCCACTCCCATTGGAGATATTGGCCATATTAAGGAAGCAGTACGACCTAGCTCGAGGGCTTTGGTGTCTACGGGACTTGTCAGATCTCTCCGGTTTCTGAACCCGCGAAAAGCATCCTTGTTATAAAGAAGTTTGTTTTTCGGTTTGCTTTGGGCTGTCTTCATGTTATTGCAGTTAGGAACAGTAAAACAGTTTGCGTGACCTTATAAAACAGTGGGATGTTTGCCTATCACTTAGACTTACCTTTCTCGTAGTGGAACTGCGTTTGTGAGAGAACACACCTCCAATTGGTGTCAGAAATAGAATCGAGGAGGTTTTTCACCTCTCCGCTTGATCTTACTTTAGATCTTGTTGTGGGATAGCTAGCACGAATCTATCGAACTGACTGGGATTACGTGCAGCATGAGCAATCATGAGAAATCCTAAAAAGGGAATCAAATGTAGACAATATTCAAAAAACAGCTGGGAGTAGGCTGCTGGTACCATTGCTGACAAATATGGCACCACCTTAGCTATTTTTTATCCGCGTCTCCGTTTGATTTTGATCAGTTGAAGGAACAAGGTCAAGAGGGTTTGCTTCTCGCTAAGTCTAAAACAAGAATATGTCGTATTTCTTTAAAACAAGTATAATTTCTATGTCGCTTTAGCGCTTTGATGTGTTCCTCGTTCCAGAATTTTTATCAGAAGGCCATATAACTGCTTGGTTGTTACTGCCTATCAGCACTTACATATTCCACTAGAAAGCAGTCTTCCTCAGTTTTTCTCTCATTCAGTTTTCCTATATTAGCACGGATCTTCCTGGTAAAAGTTGAGCTGCCGTTAACATCTTATCCACGCACCGGGATGCATGAAACTTGGTTCCAGCCGAGAAGGTTGGGTCCAGAAGTTGAACAAAATGCTCCCCCGTCACAGCATTATGTCTAAAAATTACTGTTACTTTACTTCGACTGTCTTAAATCGTTGATGCAGCCGGATTATAGCGCCTACACATCTTTTTGATGCGTGATCACCGCTAGCTGCAGTATTTTTACGACCACTGGTACAGCTTCTTCTGAATTCCTTCTTATATTGACGTGCAGAACGCGTGATCTCTTGACAAAAGCCCGAATTTGAATCTCACAAAGGACGGGTAACCCTGCCCCTATCAACCTATTAAATAATTTCGCCCCATATCCAGTTACTGTTTTTATCTACCACTTTCTGCGCTGCACTTTTGGAGAACGCTAAAACTAGCCAGTCTTTGACGCTGCCTCAGATTAGTCCGTTTAGGTCCAAGTTCTTGATGTCGTCAACAATTTAACTTCACCTCACTAACCATATAGTGTTAGCTGATGCTATACACTTTATGTTTTCTGCTGGCCGTTTTGCTATTCTATGCTGTAAAAGTTCCGCATGTCTAGGCTCGGACAAACTAGCAGGCCATCCTTTTTTACCATTAATACATCCCACAGTCGAGGGATTGTGGCTGTTGATCCTAAATAAAGCCATCAGTGTGACCTTAGGCAATGGGTCTACTGTGTCCCAAATTTACCTATGCAATCATCTGCATTGTGTGCCTTCCTGAATTACTTCTCTTTTGACTGTTTTTTTCATTATATGATCCAATCTGCTCCTTTAACGGGCCTATTTACTGAGGTGTTGGGTTCTACGTATGGAAGTGAATTTTAAACCTTAGGTTTTGTTCCACGGCATCGAACGATTTTCGATAGTTTTCTATTGCTCAATTGTGTATACTTACTGACTTTCATATTTTGGAAGCCTTAATTGTGGTCTTATCTTGTGTACATTCTGTAAAAATGAAATCCTTTGAACCCATACGTTTTCTTTCTGTAGACTGAATAAAACTGGCACACTCTTATCTCGTCCTCCTTTTTGTGGTCGAAAACGACTACCCGTTGGCACACGTGACTCTCTAGTTCTTCCATCTTTGATCATCAGCGTACCTTCTCAGAGTTGTGATGTAGTGACCGCACAACTCTTCCGCAAAGCTTAACAGTAGTTGTTTAGCCACGCTTTTATCTCCACACGGTCCCCGAGTAATTTAGGCAATCCTTTCGCTTCCATAAGTTTCTCTTTCAATGATATGTATCTATTAAGTACCCTTCACGTCTTGGGACCTTTAAACTCAGAACCGGTTTGTGGTCGTTTCTGCAGTTGCACATCAAACGTGCATTCTTTTTGACGATGTTCTACACAGACCAAAAGACGGAGTTACTGTGGTCTCACCACTTGGTCCTCTTTTAGCTAGTATATGTATGAACAGGCTAAGGCTTTATGGTGTGATCCCCCTACACACCCACACGGGCCACTCCTAATCCGACCAAACTTGACTATGCATTTATCGGCTCAAGCAAAAATGTGATTTCCGGAGAGCAGTTAGCAAGAAATAAACCTTTCGTATTCAAATTTCAATAAGTTATCAGAGACTGATTCTGATAAGTGTAGTGTTTGCTCAAGTGTTACAGTACGTACGGACTGCAGGTGTTGTGCCCCCTGCATACCTTTTTAGATTTGCGGCTCCCATGTTCATTGCTGATGGTTTTACTGGATGCGATAATCGCTTAACGTGACGAATAGGCTACTGCCTCTGAGGCTGAACTCGGCAAGCTTTCAAAATATTGGTACCTAGTTTACCGTTCGTTTGGCCTGCTGTGCATGATCAGATTTATTTCTCGCCACCTCTACAGTTACTCGAAGATGCCCTTACTACTTCTCATTTTAGGGAACAGCTACGATTAAAAACGCAATGCAAATTTTGTGACCAACCAATAGTGCTGGAATGTCTAAAGGACGGGACTCTCTTAGTCGGTGGGTTGGATATCTCATACGCGAAGGAGGATGATTCAGTAGCGTACGCCGCTCTCTGCGTTTTCCGCCTGAATGTCACAAAAGGAGCCTCTGAGGTCTGTTATCCATTTTTTTCGCCCCATTTTTTGTAATTTCTTTTCCTCGTCCTTCACACTCCCTCGATCTTCATGCTTCTAGTCATCACGACTTAGGCATTTACGCCTTGAATCCCTGTTTCTTAAATTGCCTTAATCGGTTTCTTTATGGGTCAAAACGGACCTTTGTAACTATTTTACTCGATTGTTCATGTGGTTGGAAAAATGCATTGGTGATTTCAGTTAAAATGAACATTCTTATCTGTCCGATCAGGCGCAGTCTGGGATGGTTAATAACTGGAATGTTTTGATTAGGATGAGCTGTTCAAAAACGCTTTTTCAGAGATATAGTCTAGTTACTGACACCTCGCATTCACACCCCGGATGTTCTGCCTGGTAGCTATCGTGACTACACCCTCCAGCGATACAAATTACACTTTTTGCTTCTTGCTAACTCGTAAGTGAAGCCTGTTGTAATCTGGACAATCGTACTTGTAGAAGCTTTGAAATTGTAACACATACGTGGTGCAGCCAGAATTGTAGCAATCGGACCGATTCTTTCCAATCGTTTCTGATTGAGACTCAATTTTTCGTAAAATTTCGGTTGAATGACCCTAAGTACTTCAATGTCTTTCGATGGGAAGAAAGTATAAAAGCAGAGGTAAACGGAAATATATTGTGCAGTACAAAAACACCCACTATGTGTATTTTCAGTGGTAAGTGGTACACATTGTCGTCAGACCTGTTTTACCAACATTAACCGAAAATACAAAGTTCACCATGGGTAATAGGTTATGTTCTCATAGAAAGCAACTTGATAATATTCCCGACACTTGTCATGCAGCCGCAGAACATGGGTAGTATTTTTTAATCAGTACCCGTGGTGCCAGTATGTGGAAATAATTTCGTGTGCCAACCACTGCTTTCTTTGTGTGCAGATGTGACCATTGCGCAGTTCTTCCGTCGAAGTTAAGGTCATTCAACTATACAATTTTGCACCTATGAACCCTTCTCCCAAGAAATTTTTCCAGTAAGTTCGGATGAAGCTGTAAACCTTCCTCTGATCATTTTAGTTGTATCCTTAACAACGGGAGGCGTTGAGGGCTTGTAAACCCAAGCTCCTCACAGGTTCGTTTTGCTGCAGTAGAATTTATGCGACACCTGTTTTATTTTTAGCCAGTACCTGTACTAAAATAAGGGTCGGTCAAGTAACCTAAGAATGTAGTTGCGGGCTGTTTTTAACTTATTTCTAATCGATTGACAGTCAAGTTATGCACACACTTTTTGACTTGAGTATACCTCTTTCTCTAACCAGTCCTTTCCACTGCAGTAATCAAGCACCCTTGCTATCCATCTCAAAGTGGATAATCTGATTCTCGATGGCACTCCTGATGAGCCCAGTCCTGACAAATAACTCCACATCCGATTCCATCACTTTGCACCCGTATCCGTCATGTTTTATCGTGAACTATGTTAGGGATGCGTGCTCATTTCTGTCCTATGATTTAGCCAGTATAACAGAGTTTTGTGTTGGGAGGCGAACCTCTTCCTTTCCGCTCTAATTTGACATATTTCCTCCCTACCCCCAATAATCCGTTTGCAACGAGTGGCGAGGGCTACCACCATCCGAGACAGGGCTTTATGGTAACTCGTGCGTACATATATAATGGATCGAACTTGTGTAGCATCTACCTCATGGAATATTGACGTAGTCGCAGCCACTGATACGGCTAAACAACCCGATCTTACCGACGAAGGCAAAGGGAGACTGGAATGGCCATTTCTGACTTATTAGCCGTCATCAGCCAGCCATACCCAACCCCAGGCGCTGCGGCTCATGAGGTTCCAACTCGGAACGTGTTAGCTAAAAGTCCAACGCTCTACCCAATGCGCTACGACTTCGTTGTTCTGCCGGTTTCGATCGGCAATATTAACAGTGGTAGATGGGCGCTCACCGATCGGTTTCAAGACTCACTCGTCCCGTTGTGCCTTGGGGCTCACTCTTGAGCCCCGCCAATAGCCACAGAGTGGTTAGTGCTAAAGGCAGCATGATATTACCGACAAATACAAGGAAGATTGAAATGGCCATTTCTAGTTTATTAGCCATCATCAGTCAGCCATACCCAAACCCAGGCGCTGCGGCGCCCGAGGCTGAAACTCGCGACGTGTTGGTTAGAAGTCCAACGCTCTACCATTTCGGTACGCTGCCGGCAATATCGCTGTCTATATCACTATCCGCTCTGCAGCTGCTGGCGGGGCTCTAGAGTCAGCCCCTAGGCACAACGGGACGGGTGATTCCTGTAACCGATCGGTGAGCGTCGATCTATCATTGCTAAACAACCTGTCTGCGCATGCCACACAACCTGGTCTCTAACTCCGCTCGAAGTCCTGTCTCCAACCACAGGCATCGCACGCCATTCGCACATTATTTGTTATACTTTCAAGTTGTATAGCTTCTGTCAGCCGATCTAATCTGAGGTCTTCATGCGTGTTTTAATATTTCTCCACTTTTTGAACCTCCTACATCCCACTTCCCCGTCCAGTTCTAAAGCATATTTTGCCCTGTGGACGCGCCACACTTCACTTATTCGTTTTGCACTATTCCTCCTTTGGCTACTGTGTTGGTCTTCAATCTCTGTTTGGTTGTTGTTGTTTTTTTTATGTTGCCTCGACTTTGTCCTTCGGTTCGAGTAAAGATTTGTCCTAATGGAGGTTTTTAAGGTTCGCTGCTACTAACCTACACCGCTGCCCTATCCGCTCTGAGACATAATTAACAGATAATAATTTACAAGCCTGACAAAGACCATGGATTTGTCAGTTTTAATCGGGGGAATTATGTGACGAAGATGGAATACATTTTAAATGCTCAGGGTTAATTTCGTCCAGCAACTTCATGCAAAGATGAAACCAAGGCAATTGACAACTCAGTCCGCAAAATGGCTAAACATTTTCTAAACGAAAACCGAATTGCTACTAAAATCGCGCTATCCCTAAAACCGAGATGTACAAATATCCCTGGACTATCTGGACTGTAAAAACGCACAAGGAGGACATGCCCGTACGAGAATTCTCTATATCTATTTCGCCTCAAAACAAACTAGCACAAGGGCCTGTCAAGAACTGGAGCCAATTCTGCATTCGTTTCACACTTACACAACAGAATAGAGGGCAGCGAATAGTTGTGCGACCCCACTAACCGGCAACGAACTATTGTACGACCATACTAACGAACACACTGCATGCGGGAACGGTGGGAATGGAGGGTTAAGGCAGTTTAAAAGACGGCAAATGGTGGTACCGTGTAGGCAATGAAAGTAACTTTGTATGCCCACCGTCATCGTTCAAGTGAACTAGGTTTTTGCCACTGAATTAGACGGTATCACACGCCAACATAACGCTAGCCCCATCCATTTTGTTCATCGCCGGATTAGTAGGGTCGTACAATAGTTCGTTGCCGGTTAGTTGGGTCGCATGACTATCCGTTGCCAAAGAGAGTTTTCACTTTAGCGGAAAAAAAATTAGCAATAAGACATCTCCGGTATATGTAGAATTTCCTCAGGCGTATAATTACTATACAAATGTACTACTGGATGCAGCAATAAAATTTATATGCGTCCGCGCATCGGAAACCCGTATTTCGCCCTAAATACTAGGGGATTTTTGAAGCTTTGAACTAAAATGTTTAATTTTCGTTTACTGGACAACTAACGGAATAACAATGAGAAGTCCACTCGGGCCAACTTTCGCCGACGTTTTTATGTGTCATCTATAAGCAAAGGTGTAATCGAACTTTAATATGACATCATATTACACAAGCTACGTGGATGCTATTTTCACGATTTTTGGTAACAAGGATGACGCTGAAGACCTACTTAATGTTATGAATAAATTGCATCTGAAGATTAAATTCAATTGGAAATGGAGCGGTGCAACAAGCTAGCGTTCCTAGACATCCTCCTGTGTAAAGAGGATGATGGTTCAATGGTACGCTTTTTTACACAAAAATACCTAGAAATGGCAATACTTACATTTTACAAGCTTCGTGCCAGCACAGTGGAAACGAAATCTGGTACACAATTTTTTTTAAAAGGGCGAGGAATATTTGCTTTAATGAGGCCCTAGATACAGAACTTAACCGCCATACTCAACCGTGGCTATCCTGCGCGCTTCATTCAAAAAGACAGCAACCGTTTGTGGCCAAAAGCCCTTTATGATATCCTTACCTTTCAAGGGTGATAAAATCTCAAACCCAATCAAGCGACGGTTGCCCTGTACCATAGAAAGGACGTACAATACAGCTGAACTCGTATTCTTTAGTCCTACCAAAAGCCTTCTTATTAAACGAGCAAAGTATGCCTTGCCGTCGCACGCCATCCCAAATTTTGTTTATGAATTCACATGCACATGTAGATTGGAGTGCATTGAGTGAACACAAAAGCAATTGGCCGCTAGAGCCGTTGAACGTTTGCGTAAATGGCTTTTCGAGTAGACAAATAAATAACTGGGTCTTCGATTATGAACCATCCTCTAGATAGCAGTCACTATTTTAACATCAAAACAGCCTTCGGGGTATTTATTCGGGCACAAACAACTTTGACATTGCGCTACTTGGAAGTAGCCTACATACGGCGGAAGAAACCCGACCTATGCAAGCAGCTGAACCATGTGGTCAATCTCCAGATGTGATAATCTTCATATCGACATTTACTCGCCACTGTGTTTTGTTTTAACATTCTCCCCGCCCTTCTTCTTTCCTATATTGAGGTACGACGGTAATATTTTAATTGATTATTCTCTGCAGTAAACAATCACCTTGCTGCCATGTATTGATTTTCTGTGCAAATTCAAACGACTATGTGTTTCTATTTGTTATCGGTGTTGTGCAGAGGCGGGTTGCAGTTGATCAACCATCACCAAATCTGTTGTTGTGGTGCAGGCCCGTTTTCATGTTTATTATAGTGCAAACAGAACATCTCAGACACCAATGTTTTTCATCTAATTTACTTTAGGCAAGGTTGTCACGCATCTCTAAACAACATATGAACTTTCGGGGTTGAAAACCAAATTTTTTGCCATGTCACGTCGTTTCCAGTTGAATTACAACCAGATCAAGTGCCGATTGCAGAATCGTGTTGCTTTAGATGCTGACCATCTACGTAGCAATTGCGTAAATAGTCGCCTGAGCATTTTTCTGGGCTACGCGGCTTCGTTGCGAGCATTTCAGGTGTGCTACACTTGCTGGTTGGGTTCTTTACACCAGGGCCTTAGTGGTAAATACAGTTAGAAGGGGGGGTTAGCCGCCGTGACAACACGCGCACAGCCAGCATCTGCTGGGTCCTATTTTTCCCCTCTCCTCCCTCTCCTGTAGGTGGACCTAGTGGATGAGCTGTGTTGTCCCGTAACCGTTGACGTGCCGTACGTCAACAGCTTTCTAGCCTTCCGAGAGGTGCCCGCCTACCAGACAGTTGTAAACGAGTTCCTCACCACTCGCCCCTGCCACCTACATCCGCACGTTTTCATGGTAGATGGAAACGGTACTCTGCACCCTCGTGCCTTTGGGTCCGCCTGCCACCTCGGTGTCGTCCTTCAGCGACCAACCTTCGGTGTGGCCAAAGATCTCGCTTACCTGCCCCCACCACCACCTGCCACTACTTTCAATGAACCGGATGTCTCTGTCGCTAACATGAGACAGGTAAGTCAGACTAGACATGGAGGCTTATCAGAAGCAGACAGCGGGGTACAGTGGATGACGCTCAAACCAGACCAAATCCGAATTTGATTTGCGCTATGGCATCAATTGACCTTTAAACACAAATATGACTGGACGATGGTGATCCTCTGAAGGCTTCTCCAATGCTTTTAGTCTTCCCAGATTTACTGCATTTGGTCCTTCGGGTTCACCACCACTACTCTTCCCTGATACACTTCCACCCATGCTCTTTGTTTAGCCATTTCGATCAACATTTTGATCAGCCTCAAATTTTCTACGGTAAACGTTCACCCGTACCGGTTTTGAGACGCGCAATAGTCGTGATTTCTATTTTTCCGAATTTGCATTTCAAAGTTATTGGTTCTAAGTTTAAAAGGGGAGCCGCCATCTTCCCCATCCTTTTACCTTGAAAGCTTTCGGTTTTTGGTTCGTGGCAGAGTACTAACCCTTGGAAGTTTTTGACTATTAGTGACCACTAAATCGGCCTTGATTTCCACCCCTAAACTGATTAACATGCTGTGACCTTAGTCGGGCCTTGACGGTTGATGTTGACTGATGATTTCTACTGAATTGACGTTGGTCTTTCAATTGTTACACCATCATATAGGTTTAGTCTTTCGGTCTAGCCTTCTGTCCTCCTTGGCCTGTTTGGTGTATTATCGTCCGTTGAATTTACGTTGCGTTTTCTCCTTTTTGGAGGCCGCCGTTTTTTATTGCCTATACTATAAAAACATGATTTTCCAAGTGGTAAATCGTTGCACAGTTAGTCTTCCTCAACAGTGTTTTAGAGTTTTACATATTTGTTTGCCTACTAGTTTCCCGTGAGTAGCAATTGTGTTTTAGAAATGTTACTCGATTGTCAATGCATTTACTGATTTGGATTCACTCTGGAACCCATCATCGAAGACATAGTATAACGGAGGCACAGGTTGTGCAGCACTTTTAGGATGCGGAGCTAAGCCTTTGCATACCCAGTAAACTTAGCAGTTCCCGCCTTCACTGAAGGTGGTCTTGTTTGGTGTTACTATGGCTTGATCGCTCGCCATTAAGGCCACGAGCTCATTACCAGTATTGGCTACTGGCGTGCTACTTACTCGACCATTGGCCTACTGGTACTGTTACTGAAAGCAGTGTTTACCCACGCCCCATGTACCACTCTGATTGAACAAAATTCTTAGTACGCCATAGAGAGGGAGAGGAAGCGTTAAGTGAGTAAGACGTGCAACAAGATGTGCTTTATCACGTCTGCAGTCAGGTTGCGCGGAGTCCCAGTCGCCACTGCCGTTTGTATTCACTTTCTTTGTGTTTGTTATTGTTAGAAGCGTTGCCATAGGCAACCTTTGGTTTCTTTTCAGAGTGCATATTACTACTAGCCAAGAAACTGAAAAAGTTCCAATTAAATTTGACTTTATTTTGACCGCCGGAAGGTGCTCACGTATTCCTCTGCGTAACGGCTACATCGATCATCAGCTGATATTCACAGTTTTTCAACTCTTCCTACTTTCCATTGCTTTTTTACATTTTTTCAGCTCGCCATACTCACTCTAATCGTAGAATACGAGTTCCAGGCAGCGTAACCGCAACGGAATAGCCGATCACTGTGACAGGTTTATTTGGTTTCCCAAATGTTAAAGGACAGTACTAACTGTTCGGCTGACTTGTGATTATGATGGTCAATCCATGTGTCAGCTGAAAAAAATTGGATCCAAATTAAAGGTATCTTAGTACTTGTCTCGGTAAGACATGGGAATATGAACCAAGGTAATTGTTCTTGCGCTGAATTCCATGAGAAGAGCTTATTCCCGTGTTCTAACTTTAACTATTACCTTCCGTAGAATTTAGCACAAGGTCGCTTGCATTAGGGGAGCGTTCATATTCCTGTGTCCTTCTCTCGCCTCTTTCTCTTTGGCCTTGCAATGGACGGTGCCTGGTGGTACCGCTCCCCTGTATCATTTGTGTATCTGAATGATTCTCTTTTTACTCATTTTTTTCTCGCATCGAAATCTTTAACATTCGGTTCTGATTCTAAAAGGTTACTCTTATTGGATAATTCAAAAAAACGCCACTTTTGGAACAATAAAACGCTACTAATTTACAGCCCAGTCTACATCATTCGCCCAAGTTCACTAAACGTTGGCTAAAATTCCCAGCATTCCTTTAAGTAGAACGGACTGAGTAAGTGATGTTGCAATCCTGATAAGCACGAAACGCCATCTCAAAATGGTTTGAGTACCATAGTCTGTTCGCTTTTAATTGGGGATTTTCCGAGCTAGTTAAGGCTATCTAACTCGGAGTTTTATTCTCAACTAGGTAGCTTCATTGCTTTAGCCCGTTTTCCAAGTTGACTTTTGAACCATTACTTTTTTTCTCGGAAAGCACTGACAGAAATGTTTGTTCACACTACCATAGGCACACCGATAGGATTTGCATCCCAGAGGAAACTAGCAGTAGGTTTCACACGCGGTCAAACACTTTGCACGTTGCAAAACCACCGGGTAAACTCGTGCATTATGTATGCGAATCAGTCGGCGTTCAGTTGTAGGTCTGGGTCGGAGATAGGGATGGACTTTATCGTTTGATTAGCCCCCCACCCTGATCGCTGACCCTCTGCCTCAAAAGGTCCTGCTTTTGTGGAAAATCAATTTTCGAAACTGTTCGATTTACAGCCTTTTGTGACGTTTGCGTTAACATGGATTCAGCCCCCTACCCCGAAAGGACCAGGGAACAGGAACCGCGCGTAATATAGGTGGCTTTGCGCTAAGTTCTAGGGAAATTAGGGCTATGGTCAGGGCACAGGAATATTGACCCTTCTTGGAATTTACCACAAGACCACCTGTATAGTCTGAAGGGGCGTTCATATTACCGTGGGTGCGGGAGGCATGTAACGATCACGTGCATAAAAGAGAATGCGTGGGTATCGATTTATTTCGAAAAAAATTAAAATTTTACTCCTGTATTTGTAGCTGTGTGCACTAATGGATCTTCAAACCAAATGACTGAGAGGAGCGTGGCTCGCGCTCGCCAGCATGAGGGAGCTGCAATCATTGGCAGTGGTCAGTCAGAACGAAGACCAGGTTCACGCGCGCGCGCTTCTTCGACCGTCGTGTTCGACTATGTCCACCGTATGCTTCACAACAGGGTGGTGACGGGACGGTGAATCGTGCTGGAGTATAGTGAGAATAGACTTGCGATGCATAAACCTCACTCTCTGTTCCACTCTCCCACCTGGACTCGGTGTCAAGACAGAGTCAATAAGACCGGAGATGGGAGAGGGCGCAGGCCCGCACACTGTTTTCCAACACCAAACAAGAACACAACGACACAAGATAGGGGTTGCTCGGATCCTTAAATGAGTGGGAGTGCCATAAAGGCCATATTAAGAAGGAACCATTGCAACCTGACTCTCAGTCCGCCAGTCGTCCATGGCGCACAAACGCGGTTAGAGTTATCCCGTCAATCGGCAACCTTCCAATCCACGGCGCTTATCGCCCCGCGATATTCTCAAGCTCAGATCACACATGCAACAGAGAAGCCACATGGAGAAGGAGCCGAAACTCATACTTGCCTCTCAATCAGCTATGCAGACTGAGACCATGTTTTTTGTGGTGTTGTGTGTGATAATGGGAGGTACAGAGGTTGCTGAGGATAGATGTAGTGTTGTGGTATAGCCGGCAGTGTTCTGCTGCAGGTTTTCATGGAGATGAATGTGCTCTAATAAGTCCATGCGGTGTGTGAATGTGCGTGGGCAGTGCGGTGCGGTGGGTGCATTTTGGTGCTCCTGGAACTGGTTCGCCGGACTGTGCGATGGATTCGCTAGTGACCGACCAGGCCGATACGTGATGTGCATGTGCGGTGACAAGGAGGACAAGATAGTTCGGGAGGTGTTGAGTCGGGTTGGGGGGGGGCGTGTTCTGCTGCTCATGGGAGGACTATGGGAAGCGTTTATTGGTGCGTAAGGTATGCTGGCATGGCGGTGGATTCCGCTTTTGTGGATGCGCATGTGTCCGATCAGGCCCATGCGATGAGTGAATGCGCGTGGGTAGTGAGGCATTGGAGGCGGCGGTCTCTGCTGTGTTTTTGCTCCACGCACTAGTTCAACAGTCTCTGTGCGATGGATTCACAAGTGACTGACCAGGCCAATGTGTGACATGAATGTGCGATCCCAATCAGGACAGGTTAGTCCCGAGTCCTCATCGCTGGTACTGGGGTCGTTGGTGGTATTGAAGGTAGTAGATGACAGGTAGTTGGAGGTGGCGGGAGTGGGGCAAGTAGTGTTCGGCGCAGGGGGTGGGGGGGAGGATGGTGTCGGTGATCCTGGATGGCGGGGCATCGATAAAGTTGTTGTCAGTGGTTAGGGTGGTCGACGTCGCCGTCGTCGGGTCTTAGTCAGGTGTGGCAGAGGTTGATTTTGTGGGATTGTTGTCGCATTGAGTTTCGAAGATATCCGACCAGGCCGATTCGCGCGCGGAATGTACGTTGACAGTGCCGGCACGTTGGCAGGGCTTGGGTATTGGCGGTGTTGATTCGGGGTGCTTGTGACTTGCGAGCCGCCCTTTTGACCTTAGCAATGGCGATCCGGTTAACCTCATAGATTGCTGCACCAGTCTTCACGGATCTTCTCCATACCGGTCTATCCAGGGTGAGGTCCTCCTAGTTCACCGGGTTGAGTTGCACTTCCTTCAGAGATTTCTTCAAAGTGTCCTTGTAGCGTCGTTTTTCGACCTCTCTGTTGGTGAGCACCTGTAGTGATATCTCCGTAGAAAAGTCGTTTGAGTAGTCGCTCGTTGTCCACTCTCACCAGGTGGCCGCTCCATCACATTTTCACTCGCCTCAGCATGGTTTGGATGCTGTGGATTCCGGTTTGCTCCAGGACTTCTGTGTCCGGGATCCTGTCTTGCCAGCTCAGCTTCAGTATTTTGCGGAGGCAGCTGACATGGAAGTGATTCAGCTTCCTTGCTTTTCTCGAGTATACGGTCCAGGTCTCCGCTCCGTATAGGAGTGTCGTCAAGATGATGGCCTTGTACATCTTCAGTTTGATGTTCAGGTGAAAACCGTGGCGATTCCACTCGGAGGCTTGCAACCGACTGAAGGCCTGACTGGCTTTGGAGATCCGTTGAGCAACCTCGTCGTCGATTCTCGTTGCGTGACAGCGTGCTTCCCAGCTAAGCAAAGGTTTCCATATTTTTGACTTGAGCGTTGTTGACATTGATTTGGGGAGCATTGTATTCCGCGCTGGGTGGTGGCTGGTGCATGACCATTGTTTTGGCTGTATTGATTGTTAGTCCGAAATTGGTGCAGCCTGCGACGAAGAGATCGATGCTCCTTTGCATGTCCTTCTCCGTCACAGTGTTGAGAGCGCATTCTTACGCGAAGCAAAAGTCATGGACTGTAGTCGTAGACACACGCGTTGTGGTCTGCATACGCTGATTGTTGAGTAGGTACCCGTCAGTTCTGTAGGCGATGCCGATCCCAGGCTGCTCATCACGGTATGCGTCCATCAGCATAGCAGAGAACATGAGACTGAAGAGGGTTGAGGCCAGTACGCAGTCCTGCTTTACTTCGTTGGTCACTGCGAATGCTTCGGATACCGTCCCGTTGTCAGTGACGCGCGCCATCATCCCGTCGTGAAGCTGACGCACCATGTGCGTGAACCGCTCAGGACAGCCAAATTTCTGCCTGATTTTCCACTGTCTGTCCCGATTCACGCTGGTAAAGGCTTTGGTCAGATCCATGAAGGTAGTGTAGACGTGCATTCGCATCTCCTGGCGGGCGGCGAAATCACTTCGGTTGTTCCGTGGTGTCGTCGGAAGCCACATTGGCTTTCCGGGAGCAGTCCTCGCTCTAGGTGGCCGTTCGGGCGATTGAGAAGGATACGGGCGAAGATCTTCCCGGCGATGTTGAGCAATGAGATGCCCCTGTGATTATCACAGAGTTGCCTGTTCCCCTTCGGCTTGTAGAGATGGACGATGGTCGCGTCTTTAAAATCCTGAGGATTTTGTCCTTAGCGCCATATCTCCTGGAAGAGTGTTGTGAGTTCCACCATCAGCCGTGGGCCACGGTGCTTGTAGACTTCCGGTGGGATTGCGTCTGATCCCGGTGCTTTCCCGC
This sequence comes from Schistocephalus solidus, assembly GCA_017591395.1. Classification (NCBI taxonomy): domain Eukaryota; kingdom Metazoa; phylum Platyhelminthes; class Cestoda; order Diphyllobothriidea; family Diphyllobothriidae; genus Schistocephalus; species Schistocephalus solidus. Next base: position 36,483 of record WEDG01006871.1, on the reverse strand, counting down.
TGGAAATCTGTTGCTCGGCCTGGATGATTTCTGGTAGGGAAGGCGGCAGATCCAGTTCATTGTTTGTGTCCACTTGAGCGAGCCGGTCAATGGCAGCATCGGAGATGGCTGATGAGCAATTAAGGACACTTCTGAACTGCTCGGCCCAGCGCTTCAGAATTTGCGATTTCTCTGTCAGTAGTGTTGTGCCGTCAGAGCTGAGCAGCGGTGCGGTTCCCTTTATGCAGGGGTCTTAGATGGTCTTGATGGCTTTGAAGAAGTTTTTCATTTCATTGCGGTCCGCATACCCTTGGATTTTCTCGCCTTGCGAACCATCTAGGCGTCCTGCATCTCCCGCAGCCGTTGCTGTACAAGGCGGTGGCATCTGAAGAAGGCTGCTTTGGTGGCATCAGTCCGAAGGTCCATGTAGGCTTTTTGTAGTCGATTCTTCTCCGTGAGTAAGTTGCTGATGTAAGCATCATTGTCGTCAAACCAGTCCTGGTGTTGACGGCGTGCGCGTCCGAGGACTTCGAGGGTGGTGGACTGGATGACATTTCGCAGTTGGCACCATCATGTCTCCACGGTGGCGTTATTATCTGGAGCATGCAGGTCCTCCAGTTTCTGCGATATCTGTTTGCTGAAATCAAAACAGTGAGCAGGCAAATTTAAGAAAAGAGTATTTAACTTACCTGGCGGTCGCTTACCTTGGGGTGTTCGTCGCGTGGGGAAGTCGGAGCCTCATCCTGGAGATTAAGAGGCGGTGATCCGTCCAACCATAGGCATCGCGGATCGTCCTGTCGATCTCGCCTCCGGAAGAGAACATAGTCCAGCAGCTGCCAGCGCGCGACCGAGTATGCATCCGCGTGGCCTTCTCTCGCGTCGGAAGGCAGAAGAAGGTGTTGGTCAGCAGGAGACGGTGTTCTGCACAGGTTCACAGAAAAAGGAGGCCGTTATCGTTACAGTTACCCAGCACTCCCTGTCAGGCAGCGTGGTCTGTCCCGACGCGGACGTTAGTCACCAATGAAATTTAACTTGTCCGCCTTCGTCACAGTGGCCAGCACTGCGTGCAGGTCCTCGTAGCATTTGTCCTTCGCCGCATCAGAGCTCATCCTTGGCGGGGGGAGCGTGGGTGCTGATGATGTTGGCGAATTTGTCTCCCCCAAGAGGCAGGTGGAGGCTCATCGGGCGATCATTAATACCCTAGGGCATACAGGGTAGACGTCCAACGATGTTCCGGATGGCAAAGGCGACACCAGGTCGCGTCGTTCTACCCTTGGCCGGCCGCTGCAGGTTTAGCCGGCACCTGTCTCCTCCAGCTGACCCTGCTCAGAGAATTAAGTCTCGCTGAGAGCAGCAATGTCCATCTCGTAGCGCGCCAGTTCCCGAGCGACTGGTTCCATCCTCCATTCTGGCCGGTTGCTCCTCGGATTGTCTAAAAGGGATCGAACAGTCCAGGCAGCTGGTATGAGCGAACCCACCCGAGCAGCCCGGAGAGTATGGCACGATGGATAGGGACGGAGTGTATTGTTGTTTTTTTGAGTTTTACGACCGCATATTTTGCGATCTGCGAGCCGCGGCCGGTTGAAGAAGACGTGATATCCAGCAGGAACAGTGACTTGTGTGCAAATTAGTTTTAATTGATAGTAGACTTGCACTGAATCTACCGCACTATCTCTTCCTTTACTCGCCTGCGCCCGGTGTCAAGAGATAGTGAAGAAAACTGGAGGTGGGGTCGATCGCAGATGAAGCATCTCGCTCGGAGTGGGACAGCGGGCTGCGACAGGAGCCTGCACCTACGCGTGCCCATTTTGAGCGCACGCACCCCTTGTTCGACATTTGTTATAGGACCTCATCCAAAATAATGCCTGCGGTACCCTAATTTTACCCCCGTTTTGGTCCACTGCATCTATCACGTGGCCCGTTTTGGGGTATACACACACCCGACGGCTTATCAGCTGTCTCCAGTGTCTTCTTCTGCCAAAAAGTATGCTGTTCTCTAGACAAAAAAATTTAAAAAGAAATAAATCTAAATACATCAATACTTATGCAATATCGTTCATACACGTTAAGGAACCGTGCTCTTTAGGGCCTAAGGTGGTATCCTGTAAATCTGACATAAATTCAAACAAATTCAAATTAACATGCAGACCACAATCTGATGCATTTACGCTGCAGAATTTAAGCGATTAAGGGACAAGCGAATTTAAATCCGTTTGCAGCATTTTTGTGCTGGCTTGGTCGACGATTCAATGAGATTTAACTCGAGGAAGTAGAAGTCTACGGTGTTATCTCGGTTAAAGTTTGTTCATAATGGTCATGGTGACCTTGTCTCTTAACTGCTCTACAATACAGAAGAATGATTTTATTCAATGAATCGGGGTGAGCCAAAGCAAAGTTCGGTGAACCGGCGGAAAATCCCTGTCGAAATTTACCCATCCGTAGTGCTGGCGTGTCACAGTACGTATAGGCTGTAATTTAGGACTACGGTCCAAAGTTGAGGGTAACGTAGAGCATTGCTCAAGCGCAAGAGGAAACCTGTAGTAATAGAAAAATTAGATATCGGATGAAGACTGATAGAACCGGCGTACGAATCTCCAACCCGCATGTAGGGTCCTGCAGACCTACAGTATTCGCCTCTAGTTGACTTGAACACCCATTAAATGCTACGCGTTTTGCAGTAGCGCATATCTCTGGCGAGAGGCTAGCGTTTGGTTCCCCAAGGTTGGGTGATTCGAGTCCTTTTCCCGCTGCTCAAACGCTTTTTTCTCGTCATTATAAGTGCCTCGGCCCCGGATCGTTAACTTTACCTCTGTACTCCTTCTTGTGCCCTTGTTAGAACTGCAATGTTGCCTACCCTCTTATTAAGTAGAATGGGGTGCTATCTCTGCTCCACCCTTTTTGTGACCGACAGGCTGGACGTTTGTAGCATTTTTCGACTGGTGACGCCGGTGAAAACATGAAAATTTGTTGCATGCACGACTTTGCTCGTCAGTCTGGTTTGGGGGGCTCTGTCCTTCTCTCACGTATGCGTAGCCCTGTTGCACAACTGACCCTGGGGTTCAAACTCGCCCACTATTTAGCGAGCTCGTGTCCGAGGTGGGAATATTCTGCATCCTTCGCCATTAGGACCACGCCAATGCCACGGGGCTGGGCGGCCAATGGGATGGCGTGCAGCATCATTCTGCCACTCCTCCTACTACTTTCGCACCTACGCCAGGATGACTCGGCCGCTAGGGTTCCGTGTCCACGTCGGATGAATCCGTTTGTCAGACTTTCCCCTACTCAAGGGGACTATGACGCACAAAATTCGCTCGTCGTTAGAGAGGGTAGTCTGTCTTAAAGTCGGCGATTTCTCCCAGAACTTTTCAAAAGGAAGGCCTGAACCGTATGTGCGTGCACACTTAAGACACGGGCTTAGAAGCCGAGATGGAGAGGTGGATGCTAGTGCATTGGGATAATGGAACACTCGGAGTCCTTTCATTCTTTTTAGAGTAGTCACCATGTAGCTAAGGCCTCAGATGGCATAAATTTAGCCTGAATGTCTTTTCAACAATGGTATCAACTGTTGGAGCTCATGATGTATGGTGTAAAGGAGTACCGGAATAATTTATTTTTCTGATATTGGAACCCTACACAAACTCTAAAGCTCAGAAAAATAAACCAATAATCAGTCGCTTTCTTTCGCCTACTTTTCATCCTCTAGTTCTCCAGTTCTTTCGTACTTCCGTTTCTATGTCAAAATAATGGCTTGAATGTGCTTTATGGTGTAGCCATAACTCCGGAAGTCCAGCCTAGGAAGGTCTGTGTAGAGTCCTAGTTTTCTCTTCGGTGAGTAACGCTTATCTGACCTCCTCCCGTAGGGTGGGAACAGGAACCGCCCGTAATACAAGTGCCTTCGCTCCAAATTCCATGGGAATATGTGCTAGAGTTAAGGGTAGGGCTAGGATAGGAGCAGAGGCGATCCCTAGAACATGGCGTTTATTGGCCTGACGTTTCCGATTCTCTCTCGAACCCATCATCAGAGACAGTTGCAGAAAAGGGCACTTGGGGCACAAGTTGCGCAGTATTTCTAAGGCGTGGTCGCCAGGCTACCACAGGCCTTCTATCGCTGGCAGTCCTCGTGCTCATCGTTGGGGGTCGTAGTTGATGCGATGGTTGCTTTTTTGTCCGTACTCGAGTCGTTAATGGCGGTGATTTCATCACCGGCGTGACAATTACTCGGCAATTTGGCTCGCTGTCACCGGGACTGCTAGTCACCAGCATCCTCCCTGTGTTGTTAGCAATTTGCCCAGGCAAAATCGCAACACAGAATATGGAGCCGCAAGATCATTGCCTCAAAACGTACTTCACGTTAGACGGAAGAATCTACGAGCAGGTGAAAGGCACGCCGATGGGTTCACCGGTCTCGGTCCTGCAACGGCTGGAATCACTGGTCTTCCAACACCACAGACCAAACATTCTGGGCTTGGTATGTGCACGACACCTTCGTCAACATCGAATGGGATCAGATGCTTGTATTCAAAGAACACCTCAACGGCGTCTTCTCGACAATCCAATTCGCGATTGAGGAAGAAGACAACCAGCTAGCCCTCGTTGATGCTCTCGTCGGTCTCAAAGATTCTGGTGGCCTTAAAGCAAAGCATTTAGGAAAGCGACAAATACAACACATGTACTGAGCTTCAGCAACAACCTGCCAATCACTCACAGACGCACTTGCGTACGGGCACTATATCAGCGTGTTGCGACCCATTGCAGCGAACCAGTAAACAAGATTGCCGAATTGCAGTACCTTCGACAGGTGTTCAGAGCAAACGGCTACCCGCAGTTTCATGCGCAACCAAGGCGAGAGACCGAACCGCGCCAGCCCTAAATTTTGGCGAGCGCTACCGTACGTGAAGAACGTCTCGGAAGCCGTTAGCCGCCTTCTCACACCACTCGGAGTTGGAGTTGCACACCGACCAGACGCAACTATTACGCGTCAAATAATGAGGCCAAAAGACCCGCTTCCACGGCAAAAAACGCCTGAAGTCGTTTACCGAGTCTAGTGCAGTTGCGGACAAAGCAACTCCATCGGAGAAACTGGGAGAATGCTCCACACGCGAATGGCCGAGCACGCGACAACAGTGAGGAGGAAAGACTAACTCTCAAGTCGCGGCTCATGTGACGGGAACTGGCCACACCTTCAAGTTTGACGAGGCCGAAATTCTCCAAGGGTTGACAACCGCGTGAGCTGCTTGAGTCACGGTTCTCTGACCTGCATTTGATTAATAAGCGCAATGATCTCGTGTCTCCATATTCGGTGTTGCAATTTTGTCTGGGCAAAATTGCTAGCCACGCGGGAGGATGTGGGTGACCAGTAGTCCCTGTGACAGTGAGCCAAATTGCCGAGTAATTGTCACGCCGGTGATGAAATCACCGCCATTAACGACTCGAGTACGGACAAAAAAGCAACCATCGCATCAACTACGACCCCCAACGATGAGCACGAGGACTACCAGCGATAGATGGCCTTTGGTAACCTGGCAACCACGCCTTAGAAATACTGCGCAACTTGTACCCCAAGTACCCTTTTCTGCAACTGTATCTGATGATGGGTTCGAGGGAGAATCCGAAACGTCAGGTCAATAAACACAATTTTTCAGTGATCTGTTCGCTTCTATCGGTAGGGCTAGGCTTGAGATTAGAGTTTAGGTTTGAGTTAAGACATGTGAATATGTAATCTTTCTAAAATTTAGCACAGGGTCACCTGTATTACAGAAGGACGTTCCTATTCACGTGTCCCGTAGGAGAGAGTAGACCTATATGCATTCCGATCCTTTGTCAGTATGCTTTTGACACTCAAAAATTCCCAAATGTCTTATAGTGTGTGTACTTTATTTCTCTCTATTTAACCCGGAACTTTAGGTCAGTGCATGCAGCACTCACTGAATTTTAGCTATATCGGACCGGACGTGTGAGCCTTACGAATCCGACTGACTGTGATGCTGAGGACTATTTTCTTTACCTCTATAAAAGTTTGCATCACACGAGCCTTAACCGTTTTTATCTAAAAGGATAGAATCACCTGAACATTTAACTGTGTACTTCCTCATCAGGCTCTCCCGAGTCCTCTTGTTTTAGGGTTGTTGGCTCAGAAAAAAAGGCTTTCTCGCATTAAAACTCGCAGTCATCAATCCGCCGCTCGCCCGCCTGTGATCGATCGACGGTCCTGATAACGCACGTGCACGTAGTTGGCGTACTTCGTTGTCATGACAGCCCGCCTATGCGCGCATTTTTCCTCTGGTTGGCTGTACCGTTAGCCAATCGTACCGCAGCGCATGCCGCAGCCGCGTGTCCCAGCGTGACATATTTACTTTCGAAACCCATCCCTGCGGGTCGGTCGCGATAATGGTGGCGGCTTGCTTTGCGCAGTCTACCGCTACGGCGCGAGGGCGGGCGAGCGGTTGTTATGGCGAACAGACAGGTTTGCGCACAAAACGAGGACATTCCAATGACGTACACGCACAGTCAGCCGCAGTGTGCGCACGACGCCATGCGGTCTCTGCACCTAACTCTCGGATCTTGCACGATTACATGCGCACCAGTAAGTGAGTGAAAAGCTGAAGAATATTCGTTCCAGCCTCCTCTTCTCGTTTTACGGTGATGGAAATTTATTGATCACGTTCGCTGGTTGGAATCCTCGCTATTCATATGTCTAGGTAGAGGTAAGGGGGTATCTTTCAATGTTTGCTTTGGGGTGGTCATCAAATTTCACTCTATTTTGGCTTTGCAAAACTGGGGAACTCTGCAGTTGAGTTTCACGAGTTACTGCCTGGAAAAGTAAACTAATTCTCTTTATCGGTGAGGAGGCGGCCACGCAGTCATGTTGACCGAGGCTTGTATCGTTTCCCAGCTCTATAGTGGAAATTGGCTACTCAAGAAGAAATGTACAAACGTTAGGGGGTTGTGCCTGGCTTCAACTGGCTTTCAGGAGTTAATATAACTAACAATGAACGTGCCAGATTAACAATCCAGGCTGGAAATTCTTAGTGTTCAAGAACCTTACGGTCCCCCAGTTTAGTACTTTAACTAAGTCACACTGACGTTTTTTAGAGCAGTATTAGAAGGGATGGAATTTTGGGTGCCTAACCTTATCATTCAGAGGGTTATTTTCCAGGCTATCAAGGTCCAGCTTGTGCCTACGACCCTAAAACGTTAAATTTTCTTCCGCCATTGTCCCCCGTCTTACTAACTTTCAGTGACTCGTTTTCCCACCACAGCCAGTATTTTTTGTCAACATAAGGAATTCACACTTATAGAATACCACGATTCGACCCTTTAAGCGACGACTTTTCTCTTAATGCAGTCCGTCCCAAGCCAGTTTTTTAAACAGCCACATTGTAGGACACCTAAAATTTCGATTGCTCTATCGGGTGAAATAATGTGTGAGGTTGTTTTGCTCTTTCCTACGATGTTTGTGGCCTGAAGACAGGGCTACACTGCGTTTTTAGAAAATTTTCATAGTCTGTAATTGACCCTGATATTGACGGGCGAGGTAGGTTTTTCATGTGTTGACCAACCGCTGTCTTTCGGAGCCACGCTAACGAAAAATGCAACGAACTCGTGTGGTGGCACTTCCTTTTTGCCTTTCTGGGTCACGCTTCTAGTACAGCTAGCCGTCGATTGGCTCATTCGGTGTTGGTTTATTTCACTTGTACATGCACTGGTAGCGTGTTCATTGTCAGAATTAGCTGACATCTTAGATCAAATAATTAGCTTTCGCCTTCGTTTTTGACTTTAAGACTCAGTGTGCATCGCGGGATCGTTTTTATCCCGCTTTTGGCCTAATAAATCGATCTGAAGTAAGCTGTTCCATTTAATTAATTATCTGTTTTCGTAGTGTGTGTGTGTTATAGCGGTGTTAGTTACATGGTCCAAGAAAGCTATATTTGTCTTCGTTCATGGGTTTAAGAGAACTGATTTATTAGTGAATATTCTGAGAAAAGCGGAATCTCCTTATTTCTCGATTGCATTGCCGATATTTTGCCATATTTTTGGTCTACGTGGACCTGTTTTAGGTGGAAGAGAGTCGAACTTCCGTTTACTTAACTCTCACAAGACTAGAGTTTTGCTACCATACATATGAATGGCCGCATTCGGCTCTGAAGTGATTCCATGGCTGCAGTTAGGAAACCAAGTTGATTAAGCACATATATATATATATATATGTATATATATCAGGATATCAGATTGCAAATCGTTACGGACAAAGCATGCTCGGCGCGTTTATTTCAAATGCTCAATACGGACTGCAGAAATTCAAAACTTCTAAAGAGCAATATATGCTTTTTGTCGAATAAAACTTCCTCGACACTTATTTCAATCTCTAAATGAGACGATTACCTGTGTTGCCGACATTGAACGACAGAAGAAGAGAGAGGTTTTGGACAAGAAATAGATGGCTATTTCCCGTAGATTTTACATGAACCAAAATCAGTCAACAAATGTTGTACACTTGTCATCCAGAAGCCTCACAATAACCGAAGAACGAATCTTTCTAATGGAATTAAATACAATCTTTCTGATTCAAAATACCTAGATTTCCTTGCGAATTTGTAGTCCATCATTTCAGCAGAAACTTTTACAGACGAGGAACGTTTCACAATACATGCCTTGAGGAACCGAAACACTTTTTCAAACCTGTCGCACGAAGAGAAGAAGGCATTTAAAACTTTAAAACCGATAAAAACATCATCATCCTACCTGCTGACAAAGGAGGTTCAACAGCCATTTTGAACAAGGTGAACTACGATGAGAAGATGCTGTCGCTGTTACAATATAGTTCAGCCTATGAACCTCTTAACGCAGATCCGACAAAAACGCAGAATTCAACTATTGAAAGGGTTTTAAAATGTCTTACAGGGAAGAAGCAAATATCAGAAGATATTGCCAAAGTCCCTCAGACAAACTGAACCGACCATAGCTAAAATCTACGGATTACCTAAGGTTCACAAAGCCGAAGTACCATTGCAACCGATAGTATCATTGATTGGTGCACCCAATTATAAAATTTCTAAGTGGCTTTTCCACAATTTTCATCCATTGGCAAGGGATTGTGAAACCTCTATCGAAAACTCTGTATAATATCTGAACAAATTGCGAGGACTCCAGATTGCAGAAGATAAAATAATGGTATCTTTCGATGTTGTCTCTCTTTTCACATCCATACCAATAGATTCGGTAAGGCGATACACATAAAAATTACTGCAGTCTCATGACATAGATGTTTTTGTATCTGCCTTACTGGAACTCTTGGATCTATGCCTGGAAATGAATTTTTCCTTCTCACAAGGATACTACAAACAGCTAAAGTGAACCCCTATGGGTTCACCCTTCTCCGGCTTATTGGCTGAAGTAACTACGCAAAAATTAGAAGCTACAGCCTTACCACTAGTTAACCCCAAATTATGCGTACGCTACGTGGATGACAAATTTGTTTTCGTTAAAAAAGATCAACTAGATAGGCTGCATAGCATTATAAACTCGACGTTACCAGGTATCACCTTCACGCTCAAAAAAGAAGTTGACAGGAAACTCCCATTTCTTGACGTCCTCGTACAGCGAAAGACTGACGGGACATTTCAAACATCGATTTACCGCAAAGAAGCTTATCCGGAAATTATCCTGCATTACCAGAGCAACCACCCTGTTGCTCACAAGCGGAGTACTGTTAACAGCCTACTTAATCGAGCTAAAACGCACTGTTCTGATTATGAACTCTACCAGAACGTACGCAGTTATTTATTCAAACTATTTTGCAGAAGTGTTTATCCAAGTGAATTTATACGTCGATGCATGAGACGACAAAAGTTAAAAGAAAAAAGGAAATGACAAGGAACTAGATTGTTCCGGTCAAGCGCCCAAATCAAAGAACTGGCGAACACTTCCGTAAATCATGAATGTGTCTGAACTCGTTGAAAGGCACCTGTGGAAACATCAAATCTAAGTGACGCACAAAACAACGACTACACTACGAAACCAGCTTGTGCACCCTAAGGATAGGGTTGGCTATTTAGATAAAAAGAAGTCGTTTACAAGATACCATGTAACAGCTGCAATGCGGTGTACTGTGGTCAGACAGGAAAGCCAGCCTCCACGCGCATACATGAGCATCAATTGGCAGTAAGGAGGCGAGACCACTTGTCTCAAGTTGCCATACATACGCTGGAAACTGGACACAAATTTGCCTGGGACAAAACCCGCATTGTTGCCTCCTGTCCATCTAAGAAAGGCCGAGATTTTTTAGAGGCCATTTTCTCAGATAACTCATGCATCAACCGACACATCGAATTGGACCATGTGTACGGCAACCTGAAAGAAAGCTGGAAGAGGCGAGAGCCAATCCAAATGGAAATACACCCCAAAATGACAACCATTGGCAGGAATGACTAAGTGATACCGATTTTTCAGGCACGTGTTAAATTTTAACTGTGTTTTGCACACTTACTACAAGTCTGACGACGACCTGGGGTACCAGCGTCGAAAATTTACATAATAAAGTTACCTATTGTTTCCCAAAGAACGTCTTCGCTTTGAAATATATATATATATATATATATATATATATATATATAAGCACAAAAAATAGGGAGGTAACTTATTAATTGTCATAAGATTAAGCCCTCTCAATGAAAATGTACAGTATATAATATTTTTGTTTAATCAACTTAGTCCCCAACTGCAGCCGAGGTACAGACACTGTCATCTGTGTTGTTTCCGGATGCTTTAACTGACCATTATTTCCAGCCCCAGCTGCCTCCAGTGAACAGCATGCGTTGATAGTGGCCTTGCAACTAGTTTCGTAAACTATATTAAAAGTGGGTTTTGAGCAGGGCATTGCTTAAGACTTTAATTTTATTTGTTTCGGTAGTTTTCGCTCGCATCAGTTCTGTATACCCTAACATACGAGTTATTAACGGTATTTAGCCCTGTGCCGTTCGGTTTCTAGGCTAGAATTTATTGTTTTCATTGTTTTACAGAATAAAAAATCAAAATCATAATAACTCTTTGGAGACTATTCTTGTTACATATTTTATTTTTCAAAGTTTATATGGAGGTTTTCGTGGGTTTTAAATGCAAAGAAAGCACAAGAAGGGAGCCCAAAAAGCTCTTCACCTGAGGCACTTCCTGAAAAATTCTTTTAAACCAAAACAGGCATTTTTTTGGTCGCTCCACATCTGCAAATCACTAAAAAGGTTACACTTTCTGCGCAGGTATTTGCACCAACTTGCGTGAGGTGCGCCTTCTTGGTTTACTGGAGGGGGGATCAAGAACCTGGATATTTCACAGGATAAGGGGCAGTTTATGTAATTTAATATAGGTTCTTCTGAGTCATTTCCGTCAAAACCCTCATTCAATCCAATGATAACAGTTGATGCCATGTAAAACATGCATGTTAATCCACCGTAATCCATATTTTTTTTGCGCTCGAAATACGAATATTTTTTCGGCGAAAAATGCCAAGAACGGATAGTTTGGTCAATAATTTCTTCGGAATGCTTCTCGTTCTCAGTCTGGTCCTGTTTACCTTCGAAACTTGAAACCTCTGTACGGTTTAGTACCGCTTTCAACATTTGTGTTCGCTATAAAACCTGGCAATGCATACTGATAACGCGGGTATAACATATATGCTACTTGGGCATTATAAAGGTTATTATTTATTCAGCTTTTTACCACCCCTTCTTTAGTTTGAATTAATTAATGAATATGAGTTGAAGGTGTGGACGTCCAGCTTCACTTTTGGTGCAGGATATCCACCTTGGATGAACGATGTTGAAAGTACAGCATTCTTTGCATGCGTTTCCGCCTTCAGAATGGGCCTAGATTAACTGAACTACTCACCCTAAGGTTTATCGGTTGTATTTAGAGGTTCCATTGAAGGCTTGCGTTATCTCGTCATGGGTTCATTTGCAAGCAAACAGCTACGAGGACTATATTTGATAGGAAAACCGCCTTTGTAATTAGAATCTGTTGTATTGAACCCTAAATATGAAGTTAGCAGTACTATTGCTAGTACTTCAGCGAGTCACCATCATGCTGAAATAATAAAGACTGCCGCCAGCTAAACACGGGCAACATGAAGCCGTCGGTCACTTTCTTGGAGAAAAAGGAACACATGGATAATCTCGGGATCACTAACAAAGACCGTTGTGGTGGATAAATGAATTATCTTATCGCCTATAAATTAAAATAATTAACCAAGAATGCTAATATGTTTTTGAACCAAATCGTCTGCTCTCGTTCAGTACAACGTCTCGGTACTTATTGGACGGTAACTTGGAGCGCAGATTAACGATGATCAGAGGCGTACTGCGAAAAAGTGCCAAGATATTTAGAAAGACAAGGAAGTTAATCGTTCTGCAATAGCCAAATTAATCAAATGGCCTGAATTAACATGAGCTTGCATAACATTCACTTGGAACTAAATTGGCGGCAGACATGCAATGGACACCTGGCAGCACATAGCGAATACATTCGGCATCGGACGATATCCCTTTTTCAAGCGCTCACGAACTATCAGGGATTTTCGATCAAGCCTTAAAGCCCTTCATCGAATTAAGTGTTTTTAAATTTTGGGCTCTTCAAAAGAGGAAACCGCATATAAAGTTGCTGTAATATATATGCCGTTTTTTTCCGATTTGCTTGAACATCGACTCAGCCTGACCGTCTACATTGAAATTTGTATTTTCTTTTAGCTCAAAATGCTGTCGTAGACAGCTAAATACTAATAACTTTTTCAAATGACCCATCTCCTGAACATCTGTAAAAAAACGTTTCCGTTACGTCCAAAAACAGCAGTTTGTTCAAAGGTATAGAAAATCCATTTTTGGGATGCTCTCTATTGTAACCTCCCCAATAAACTGACTTATTTTCAACAGTAATAAAAAATCGCTCTGTAGTTTTTATAATCGCTAAATGAAATTTGTGGTTGAAGCCTCTACTTGCAGCAGTCCAAAAAAATATATTTATGTCCATTAGGTTTCAAGTTGAGCTACCTTTTCCATTCCTTTTTCCTTGTTCTCCACAGAAACTTCGTGCACTGCCGCATGGATCTTCTCTGAATATCGTGAATAGTGATGGCATAGTTTGTGGCGTGGTAAGTAATTTTTTTGGGTTTTTACTCGCGCCTTCATATGGTGCTTTTTGACCATCTCCCCTGTTTGCATAAAAAGCCTGGTTGAACCTGACGCGGTCGCACGTGTGTATTCCTGTTTAGTTACCCTTTTCGTTCTTTTCAACTTTCATTTCCGTGCATTGACAGTTGGATTCTGAACCCCGTAGAGGTGATGATCCGAAAGTATGAAGGGAAAATAAACCGAGTCATCTTTTCTAAAATTCGAATCATGTGAACTTTATGCCACCAACAAATCTATAATTTGTAGAAATAGTGAGGCTAAATCGCCTGTTTTCTCACCTCCCGACCCACCTTAACTTCCCGAAAAATTCGCAGTGTTTAAATCATTCAAGGAGATTGTCGGGCAAACCGGGATGCCAGATTGACCATTTTACCTGATATAGGGCATTATCACTGAGGGCGTTGCCCATTACCTCCACAGGCAGGGGTGGAGCGGATAGATCAAAACACTAAAATCTGGTAGAATCGCTTGGAATTTTTACCAGAAAAAGTCCACGCCTCTCATTCATACGACAGAATTGTCGATTTCGGACGTGGCCTAATTCATTTTCTTTTGTATTTATTGCATATCTATGATCGGGATTGTATTGCACGCAGGCGTCAGGCATATCTCTTCCTTGTTTTTTTTCAATATCGGATATACCACGAACATACTCATTTACCTATGTCATTTATGTATTTGTTATACTTCAAGGCCTTTCAGACGTCCTCCTCGACCCATCCCGTCTTCATATCCCCAGGAAATCTAATCACTCTGGAGACCGCTGTCCAAATAACTCGGTCCTGCTGCCGTTATCGCTTACCGGAGCCCACTCGTCGGGTAGGTTTTTTTACGTCTATTTACAGCTTGCTTTAGGTCTGTGAGCCTTCCTAATGCGCGTGAATTGTGGGTATTTTACTCATCTGATCTGGTATACGATGTTCGGCGTGAACCACTCCGAGCGGTGGTGATGACTTTCGTGTAAATTTGTTGTATTTTGGGAGACTTGATATGCATCTACGTAACTCTCTTCTCTAACCCATCGTGGATCAGTCGAAAGACTGAATAAGACCGGCTGCAGATAAGTTTGAACGCACTATGCGAGGTGGCCAGACGCGGGCTTATCGCTCAGCCTACATTGATCCGACTCCGTTAATTCTCACGTTTTTGTGAGCTACCGAAGAACCGTGGTAAAGAGAACCCATTGCGTTCTCGCCTTTAGACCCTAGAACCGAGTTATTTTGTTAGTTATCAACCTTCCAAGCTTGCCGTGATGGCTCAAGTGTGCATCAAATTGATAGTCGTCAGAAAAGGACAAGAGGAGTTGATCCCACTATCTGTTTCTGTGACCGCTTGAGGCGCAGTGGTTGCCGCCCTATTAACCTCGCGTGCCATCCATATGATTGCGGTTCCTGTTTATTTTTGTCCTTTTTGGAAGGCTAACAGTCTTCAAGGCGTTGTAGAACCACCGGCCACACCCATAACACGTTTGAGTGCTTTTACTCAGCGAAATATTGTGGAGACTTGTGCTAGTCTGTGCAGGTACATCGTTTTTCGTTTACCACTATAACCGTTTTAATTTGGGTTAGCGAGTGTCTGGAAATCGCTCCTTAAACTACCAACGGGCAGCTCGTAGTGTATATTTGGGTTTCACGTTGCACCATGCTAACAACTCAGACATGTGTTTCGCCTGGGGATCCACTGATGAGCCGGGCCTCTCGTAGCTGTGCCATGCAGCGACAGAACATTGGCGAAACACGTGTCTCGGCTTTTAGCTAGTACCTGTGCTGTCAGCGTAGTGTCTCGTGCAACCTCAATGTGTACTACTAATATCTGTTGGCAGTTAACTGAATCAGAAGAAGAAGACGCCATTGCTGGAACATGGTTTTTAATGGCAAGACGTTTCGGATTGTCCCTCGAACCCATCCTCAGATACATTTGCAGAAAATAGTAGGGTAAAAGGGGCGTGGTTGCCAAGCAACCACAGGTCTACTATCGCTGGCAGTCCTCGTGTTCATCGCTAGGGGGTCGCAGTTGATGCGATTATTGCCTTTTGATCCTTACCCGGACACGGATCTCGAGCTGGACGGCACTGTCTACTAATACAGATTGCGTTGGTTTCCAAAACGTCTTTCAGTCTCTCAAATCGCATCGCTCTCCAACCGACCAAAAAGCCGCTTTAGTCGTGCCTACACAGTATCTGGTTTGGGCTATCGCCTGGGGCAGAAGTTGTTTGTCTGTATATCGTACATCCAGAGGCTGGAGGCTGTCTCGCAGGATACAATTTGCTTTCTTTGCTCTGATAGAGTTGAGCGAGTTTCGAAGGTTACTCCTTCTAGCACTACCAGCCTCCAGCGTGTCCAATCAGAGCGCTTGTGAATCATAACTTCCCGATCGTTCATGTTGATCTGGGCAACGTTTGCGTGAGACGGCTTGTTGTTGGTTTCTTTTTCTTTATTGGCAGGATTGGAAGTTGACCTCTCCACCCCCCCCCCCCTCTGTAATACTGTATTCATTTACCAAGGTGATGCATGTGTTGTTGTGTCACCTCTCTCTCTGGGAGGGATTTAATTTCCACGCAGTTAGGCTTAGGGTTCAAGGAGGAAAGTGGTCCCCCAAAGAATAACAGTAGATCCGGAGGTCTGTCCAGATGTGGCTTTTTATTCGTTATCGTCCCTGTCTGGCATCTAGTCCCCTTCGAGCATATCCGCCTGCCCCAATTAACAGCGCATAAATTGTATCCCATTATATCTTTCGTGGGCGTTTTTTGCTCCTTACTAGTACCCATTGACGCGGGTAGATATCAGACGATTAAAAGGTTCTCTCTCTCTCTTTCTGCCTACACTTCTTCACCTTTTACATTTTCACTCTTTCTTACTCTTCAGGCGGACCATATCACTCGACAGGCTCTTCAGTGTCTCTCCTCGGAAGAAAACCCCTAGCATGGTTGTGCATTCAGTCCCTATTTACTCTGCAATTTTTATTTCATCTTTTATTTTTTTCTTCAATCGTATTCAGTGTACACAGACAGGTTTTGTACGCTTTTTACACTTGGACTGAACAATTGATTTTTATTTGTGTAAAGAAAGAGCGCAGTTTGTTGGCCTTGTTGTCTTTATGCCTCTACTGCTGCGTGGAAAATCATCCTTGACTACTCCTCACATTATTAATTACAGACAACAGTCAAAAAAATTGAGATGAAGTCGTCATGACTTAGCGATTGTAATGGAAATTGTTATTCCGGCTTCTGTTTCCTTTGTCGTACCACATCTCAGTTGGATATATTTAGCTGACGCCTGTTCCAGAACCGAATGCGTCCTACATCAACTATTGGCGAGTATACGTGTTGTTGTCAGCACTTACTGAGTCATCCCTGAGCAGGAGCTTTCGCCCTCGGCAGACTGCGACATTGACGCAATCGTACAGGGTGTGGGGGTTCTTTGTTCACCTGTATGAGGCCATACGCCCAACTTATTTGATTATTTAAATTAGCATGCCTTCAAGGTGTGGATTGGGATATTTCTGACTGAAGACGTGAATCAAACCAGAAATTACCTTTAGATTTCCCATTGGTTCGGCAGCATAAATTCGGCTCAGTACCGTACGTTTATGCGGGCATGGGGACAATTATCGCCTGTCAGGGCTTAGAGGAGTCAATTATGGGTCGTCGAGGGGTCAGTGGAAATGTGCAGGAAGGGGTGAAAGAAGATAGTGAAAATTATTACAAGTCAAGGCAGTGGGGAGCGGGAGAGTTGCATTCTGTTAGTCAACCTTTGACCACGATATGAGCTGAGTTTATACGGGATTATTCTGTGCGCACGACTGACTTTCCTAATCTGATGGCGGTCGCTTCTGTTAATACTAACAGATGCTGACGAAAAGCTTCGTTGGCGTCAATATAATATACGGAATCATCATGCGCAAGAATAACGCTATTTATGCTGCTAATTTCGCCTTTCCGAGCCATGTCTGGGGACGTTCTCGTAGACGCTAGGGCAAGAATTTTATTCGCCTGATTTCTCGGATTGCAGCTCGAACCCATCTGCAGATACAGCGCTACATTCTTACGGAGGAAGTTGTAGTATTTCTAGGATTTAGTCGCTATGCTACAGCATACCTCTGGCGAGGAACCGCTCTCCTTCGAGGATAATTGCCCTCTGGTGCACGAATTGCTAAATGGCCGGTATACGGGTCGTTATCTGCTGAAATTTCGTCACCCATGTTGAGGGTTGGCGTGATGATTGCTGGGCCACCCGGCTTACTGGCATTGACGTTGTAAAACGTTTCGCTTGCGCACACCCCGAGGGGCTGGTTGCTTTGGCCAAGTCGGCTCAGCACTGAATATGGGTTGGGTAGGTTAATGTACTTGTTAATAGACTGGAATCCGGTAAACCACGATTCAAGCAACTCGCTGCTTACGAAATTGTCACCTCCGGCGAGCATTTTGGCCTCGTTGAACTTGATTGGGTGTCTGGCAGTCGCCAAATGAACTGCGACTTGGAAACTGGCATAATTTCTGCGCACTACTGCCGCGTGTTCGACAATACGCACCCAGAGCACTCTTCCAGTTGTTCCGACGTAGTTGCTTTACCCGCAACTGCACCAGATCCGATAAACGACTCCAGATGTTTCTTGTGATGGCATGAGTCCTATGGTCTCATTAACTTACGCTCAGGGGTTGCCTCCGGTCTGTGTGTTACTCCGAATCAAAGTGGTTTGAGAAGGTGGCTGATGACCTCCGAGACGTTTTTAATGCAAGCAATCACTAACCAACATTTTTGGTCGGTGCAGTTTTGTTACTCGTCTCGTTTTGTACATGCACTGGTTTACGAATTTGCTCGGGTAGACCTTTTTCCTGATAACCTGTCTTCCTGTTCACTGCAGCGCGTCTTATTACACCGATATAGCATCTTTACGGAACCTTTTGTGTCTAAGTGGGCGGTTGCAGTTGAAGTTCAATACTTGCATCGTCTTTGTCGCTTTCCTGAACACGTTGGTCTTTGTGACAGACGAGAACATAAACGAAGGCTAGCTGGTTGTTTTCTCCCTCCGCCTCAACCCCCAACACGGGTGATGAAATTTCACCAGATACCGACTCACATGTCAGCCATCAAGCACTTGGCGCACCGGAGGGCAATCATCGATTAAGGGAAGCCGGTTATTGCCATAGGTATGCAGTAGTATAGCATAGTAGCATCCTATAAATACTGCTACTCCCTGTGTTCGAATATCTCACACTGCCTCTGAAGATCGGTTCGAGTTGGAATCCGAAACTTCAGACGAATAAAGTTTTCGTTCCAGCGATCGTGTCTTCTAAAATTATTTCCTGTCTCGCGTTTTATCTTTTATAGGTGTTCTCGTATGCTGTTGGATAGGGACCGACTTGTGTGATCAATATAACCTGCTCTAGAAAAACAAGTGAAGGAGAAAAGGCGCATTGGGGTGTTCTGAGGTGGAAACCTATCCGTCGCAGTGGGCTTCTCTGCGAATCCGTGTTGCTGGAAGGGTGTGCGAAACAGCCTGATCAAGCAGAAAGGTGAGGCCACAACCAGGTTACGAAAGCCGGTCTTGTGCGCACAGAAGGACCCCGTACCAGCTCCGCTCTTACCGTGATCCAAGGTCGACTAAATGCATGCAGCTCCTCGCCCATTCCGCTCCCGTCATCCCCCACCTTACATTGACTTGTCATAACCCTGCCAATATTCCTACAGTCCGCTTGTCCGTTAAATTAAACATTAATCGCTTTCTCCAAAACCTATCATGTTTTACTTGAACCCATTCACATAAAACTGATAGTCTGATGTTAAATTTTTGAAATCAGATGTATGCTCACCAGGTAGTCTTTAAAAATTTTTAAATTATGCAATATATAAAGAATCTGGCATATCATCGCAGCCGACAGCAGTGGTATCATCGTACCTGTAGTACCTAACTAGCTATCGAATGAAATGTGTATATACACACGTAGTTGCGGACGTCTACAGTTCAGGGAATAATAGCACTTCATGAAAAAAAAACTGACAAAGGCGTTATGAGTTAAACTTTCCGTTCTGGTGCTAACGTAAGTAACCGATAGTTTATGCATGATGGCCTAAAGCCCTTCAATTTTCTCAGTTTCCTTAAGTGAATTTGCCGTTTAGATGATAGGTCATCCTGGTGAACGCGCTGGTCAAAAGTGGTAGATTTAAAGATTCCGTGGCCATTCCGGACGGTAAAGGTGTTGGAGCAATACAGATGAGTGTGAGGTTGATCGCTTATTTTTGGATTCATTCTTGCTCCGCCACTTTCCATGAGGGAGGTTGACCTCTCACTTTCATTTTTCACAACGGAGCACCGCACCTGTCGTTATTGGTCGAGTGTCCCAAATGCCCTCATCAATCCCGGGACATACGAGGTGTATAATTAGTGTTATTTTAGGGAAATTTTCTTTGGGTTCCTTTTACACAGCCAAAGCTGAACAACCTGTTTGACGAGCGATGGCCTAATACCTTCGGTCGGTGGTCAGAGTGCACAGCCCAGGGCTAGCACGATTAACCGGCTCAAAAGCTATTACGGGAACTTAGGATTGGAAGGCTGAATGTTCTTCAGATGATAATACTAGGGAAGAGGTAGATAAAAATACGAGTTGGCGAAGTAACCCTCGCGACCCAAATATGAGGTAAAATTCAATCAGTTTATAGAAGCCGCGTCTGAGCCACCGAACGCGAACCATACCTCATGTAAATGATACACTAACATACTACGCCGAGGCGTCAGATAAATTGGAATCAGCCCAATTGCTGGTAAGCAAATCCGACCGTGAGCTACGACTACCAGTCTGCTTTCTCAAACTATACGCTTCGAAACTAACCGCTTGATACTGGTTAGAGGACACTCCCATCAGGTGGCAATGTAACTGCACTTGGTTGCAAAACCCTTATGGCCGCCCATCAGATGCATGTAGGACTACATTTGCTTGCTTAATTTTAATTCTCTGCTCGGATCTATAAATAAAAACCACGGCAACGCTTGATCTTTTGTTCAGGTTTGACAGCTCGTTTGAGAACCCCAAAATAAAATACCAGTTCACCAAGCATGGTACCGACAGATTAAATGCTCCACGGTTGCTTGTCAAGAGAAACCCGCTTCAGTCACAACCCCTTAGACGCCGAGCAGAGCGAACTAAGTTACGTAGAACGCACATTGAAGAGAATCAACTACTTTCAGTGAACAACACGATTGGTAAACCTGATTGTAGTTAAAAAAACAAACATAAATGCAGATCGGGAAAATTGACCTCCAAATGGGCAAACAGCGAACGGTAATTTTTAAGGATGACAGCGGACGTAGCGCATAAAATGTTGTTTCTGTACAAAAGCACGATACACGAAGTTTACCGGTACAAATCACCCATGCCTTATGCAAATGAAATATAGGGTAACGGCTTGATTTGTCAGTTAGTGTAGATTCCGCAGGTCGAAAATTATGACGACTTAGGTACGTCTTCACGATCTTCCTCGTAGCCTAACTCGTTGGCATCTTCGTCATCCTCCTCGTCTTCGTCCTCGTCGTCTTCATCTAAAATGTCGTCTGTTATTTGTTGTTAATTTAGTTCTGAGCAAACTAGCTGTGTTTTACCTACCTTCAACATCATCAGAGTCAAGATCAGGATTCAGGTAGAACTGTAGAGGATTCGGCCACAGCTCATCTTTAATGCTTTCTCCAATAACGTCGCCCGAAGCATCCCAGTCGTCTGAAAACCAGCAGAAGAAGCTCGGTTGTTGAGGGAAAGGTCGTTTCTGCTCCTCACTACCATTGTCCTTCATTTCAGTAAGGTCCTTGTTAGGGAACCACTCGATCTTTGATGATGTTGCAGTTGGTTCCCCCTTCTCACCAACACGGTACTCCTTCGTGATCACTTCGTTCTTGAAGTAATCATTTTTATTAAAGTACTGTAGAGGGAAATTAAAGTGAAGAGGAGTCCTTACAAAGTGAATTTTATAGCCAGAGGTAATGTCATCAAACTCCTGAACTTCAACAGCTTTTAGGTAGGCGAGGACCTTTTCGTCCTCCTCTGTGACCAACTTGCGAATCTGCACGTGATTAATGAAAACTGTCAGCCAGAAGTTCGGAATTTTGGCAAGGAGTTCAGCGCGTTGTTTATAGTGTGGTTTCCGCAAGACATTGAACTTCTGTTCTACCCTGAGAATTTCCGCACTGGCTTGTTTGTTGAGGCTGTCAATAGCCTCCTGCACAGCGTCGACGCTTTCGAGAATTTCATGATCAAGGTCTGAAAGCAAGTAAGAGTCACCAGAGAGAACAATAAAAACACAAAATGCATTTATAAATTGCCTTATACATACCTGCAACAGCCTCAGCATTGTCGTTCTCCGTTCGACTAATCTTCGGTTGGGCAGCCATTTCTTTGGAAGCGATTCTTCGGACTACAGGATATGTGAATAAGTTTATAAACTAAAACAAAGAGACCCAAAATTAGTTTGAGGGGAAATCAAAGTAAGTTGTGAGAAATGACAACAATTTTAATCTTATTTTGCTTTAAGAATTTGATAGGAACCTGGCTGTTTCGATCGAATCTCAGTTTGATATCTGTAGCGTTACAGAATATTGACATTACTTAAATTACTGTTCCAATCGATTCATTTTCTACAGTCCTTTAACCCGTGCTTTTCGATACTCCTTTTTAGATATATTAGACGCTATAAATCCCATCTTTCCGTTTATACTCTCATTTTATGAAGTAGTTTAACATTCTATTTGTGCGATATACCTCGAATACCGGATCTATAACACTGAATAGAGAACGATTACACCATGCATCTGCGTCAACTTTCCTCCGTCCCGAACATAAATAATTCAATGAGCTACAGTTTTTTCGCCTGAAGAATGGTGTAAAGAATGATCAGGAGCTTTTCCACTGTCAGCTTGATCTTCTACTGTATATCTTGTTTGACCTAGCATGTAAACCGGCAATATATAAATAAATGTATAACAATGGTAGATAGGCACTCACCGATCGCTTACAAGACAAAATAGTCATGATGTGCCTTGTGGCTTACGCTCGAGCCCTGGCACTGGACACACAGTGGCTAGTACTAAAAGTACAATGACATTACCGGCATTACTACTTGTCTTTGATAGTAATGTTTTTCTGTTCATATGTATATATATTTCAAAGTAAATAAGTTCTTCGTGAAAAGATAAGCAAATTTTTGAGTAAATTTTCGACGCTGGTTGCCCAGGTTTTTGACAGACTTGTGGTAAGTGTGCACAAATAGTTAAAATTTAAAGAGATCCAGAAAAATTGATATTGCTGAATCAGTCCTGTAAATAGCTCATGGTGGATGAACATCTCCTCCAACTTGGTTACCGCCTTTTCCACTTTTCCTTTGAGATTGTTTTATGCGGCATACAATTCGGTGCCAATTAATTGATGACTCGTCAGGGTAAATTACCTCCAATAATTGTCAGTCTTTTTTGATGGACAGAAGCCAACAATACAAGCTTTCTCCCATACAAATTTGTGGGCAGTTTCTAGTGTATGCATATAAACTTGAGACAAGTGTTCACGCATTTTTACAGCCAACCGGTATGCGTATAGAGGTCTTTTTATGTTTGACCACCATACGCCACATTACCAATGCTACTTGGGATCTTGTAGTTTTTAGTTTGGGCGCGTGACCGGAAAAATCTAGATCCTTATCTTTTTCATTTAATTCCTGATGTATCATGCACCGATGCATAAAATCCCTAGGGAAACCATTGCGGAAAACAGTCTCAATAGATAAGTGGCAGACCCCTAAATTATAAAGGCTGGTCGGCACCAAGGCGACAGTCGCTAACTACGAAGGATCCAAATAAACAGAGGTCGTATAAAAAAGGAAGGCACTCCGGAACTCGGTTTACGATCAAACATCAGACATAAAACTGGGTGTGATGGACACCAGTTTGTATCGGTCAGCATTAACAAATTATAGCATTCAATCCCACGAAAAAAACAAACGTCTATTTAAAGGAGTTACCCAGTCCAAATTGATATTTTTGTATACCAATGCTCAAAATATCCTCTTGAAAATAGACGAACTCCAAACGTTTGTATCAGACCAAAACCCCGATATCGCTGCCATCATGGAAACGTGGCTCAAAGCCGAAATCGCGGATACCCAGGTTTCGATATAGGAATATCAGCACTTTTGCAGAGACTGTGAAAATAGACAGGGAGGTGACGTTCCCAGATAATAAGGGACATAAATTTTGGCAGTCGAACGAGCGCGTGCCCTCTCCTTTGAATATGAATCTCTCTGGATGAAGTTAACTGTTCACTTAATATACAATTATTTTCGGTCTACAGGCCACCAAAAATTTCGAGTCCCGCTGATAAATTACTCCTAATTTTGGTCAAAGAAGTAGCAAGTCACGAGGAGGTGCTTATTACTGGATATTTTAATGCACCTGCAGTAGACTAGATGCAGCTGACAGTTGACGGTGCACCGAATTCCTTCGTCCGTAAGCTAATGGACCTCATTCTCTACCAACCTCTGGAACAAAAGTTAAAATTGCCAAGGAAGTTAAGAGAGAACCAGAGAGCCAATTGCATGGACCTAATATATCTGAAGGAGATTACAATCCAACTCTCTGTAAGTGTGAAAAAACGAACTCGGTTGTGAGACTGCTCACTTTATTCTCAACGCCAAAAGAGAACAGAAGGCAACGAAATATATGGAAGGCCAAGTAAATGTAAGAAAGAAGAAACTTCTGTCCGTGAATTATGATTTTTTACTCAAAGGGAATCCGGAGGATGATTGGAGATCGTTTGAGACGAGTTCAATTGATCGGATTGGGCATTATTTTCCAGTGAAGGTAAAAAAAGTCGACTAGTTACCCTGCCTGGTTGACAAGAGAACTGGACAGGCAGTTAAAAAATAAATAAAATGGAAGGTAGTAAGGGAAACTGGGTTACTAGAACAACCCGATGAATTTCGTTCCCAACGAAATGCGGTCAAAAAATTGATCAGTCAGGCGAGGAAGAACTATGAATCAAGAATAATCCAGCAAGCTGAAAATAAGCTCAAAATTTTATTCCAAGTACCCAGTCGCAATACCTATGGATGGAAACAGTTTAGACGTCGTTGAAAATTGCGAAAAGGCCGAGCAATCGGGTCGGTTCTTTTCCTCGGTATTCAGTAGAGAACTTGAGCCTAAATTTGACAATGTCAACGGTTCTCTTTTAAACGCTGTACTAGTGCTTGAATTTATACTCGCTCCGGCACCTGTTATGGAACGAGTGCTGTAAGATCTCAAAGTAGCAAAGTCATCTGGTCCGTACAATATACTAGCAAAATTCTTGATAGAATTGGCGAGTGAACTCGCTAACCAGTAGCGTTTATATTTTATTCGTAATTTGAATCAGGTAGAATTACATCCGAATGGAAGGCAGCAAATATATACCACACATACAAGAGATGGGCTCGATCGAATGCTAAAAATTATCGGTCTGTCAGCCTAACATGTACTTGTTATGAAATAATGGAATCTATATCTTAGAAGGCCATATTCTTGTTCCTGATGGATAGCCGAATACTCTCTGAACTCAAGCTTCTCTACAGAGAGAATCGCTCTTGACTTTCCCGTTATTGCTCTCGACAGAGCAGTGGATGCGCGCAGTGAACGGAGATCTTAGGGTTGACGCCATATTAACTGATTTCGATGGATGAGGGCGTCGAAAGTGCTTGGTTTGTGAGCCACAGGATCGTTGCTCTTGTAATATAGGATACCTTACGCATAAGCTTCTTTGAGGTAAACTGATTCTTCAATTGACTGTCAGTTTTCCAATGTATGAAGAGGTCAAGAAAAGGTAGTTGATTGTAAATTTCGTGTTTCAAGCGAAAAGGTTAATCTCGGTATCGTCAAGTTAATAATACTGTGCCGTGTTTCCAGTCGGTCCCTTTTCACAATGGAAAACTTTTCATCAACGTAGCGTACCCATAACTTGGGGTTAACCAGTGGTAGGGCAGTAGCTTCTAATTTTTCATCGTTTCTTTAGCCTGGAAGCCAGATATGCGTGACCCCATACTGGCTCAAATTCGCTTTTTAGATTAAACCTTGTGAGAATATAAAATTCTTCTTTTAGAAATAATTCTAAGATTTCAAGCAAGGCAGATGTAGGTTGATCCATGTTATAGTTTTCGAGTCATTTTTATATGTGTATTGCCTTGCCAAATTAAATGGTGTAGAGGTGAACAGCAAAGCAACACCAACGTATACCATTATTTAATCTGCTGTAATATTGAGTTATTATAATCTGTCCAGAAACTCTATAGAGTTGTCAATGAATGTTTCACAACCCTTTGTCAATGGATGCTAGTTATGGAACAGACACTTAATAAATTATCTTATCGTTTTCCAAAAACGTATTTGCTTCCAATTATACTATTAATGATGCCTTTTTTCCCATTCATGCGTCTTAAGCACGCCCAGAAAGTTTTTCTACAAGCTAGGCGATATGAAAAGTGCGCAATGCACGAAAGCTTAACGCGGGAACAGTTGCCATTTTTTCAATGAGGAAGATTTGCCAAAACCACTCCATATTAAACCTGCCATAAATACTCACAAAGGATATCCGAATGCGGCTGGGTATGGTCGAAGCATGCTTGCCACATGCATTTCCAGTGATTATTACAGTCTTCAGAAATTTCAAGCTTCTAATTTACAATGCATGCAGTTCTGCTGAGAAGAACTACCTTCACTTTTAGTTGAATCTCTAAATAAGACGATTACCTATGTGTTCAACATCTAACACAAGAAAAAAAGAGGAATTTTAAACAAAAAATGAATGGCCATTATATCCATTAGATCAGCGTAAAATCTTATAGATGACGAAAATTTTACAATTATATAGAGCACTGTACATGCCTTAAAGAACCGAAATCAATTTTAAGATTTATCACAGGAAAAAAGAAACCACGAATGTTTCTCAAAACAGATAAAAGCATCATCAACTTTCCTACTGAAAAAAAGAAGTTAAAGAGGCCTTTTGGACAAAGTGGGCTGCGATGAAAAATGCTGTCAATATTACAAAATAGGTAAACCTATACACCTCTTAACGTGGATCCAAAAAAAACTCAGAATTCGACAATATAAAAAGTACTAAAGCGTCTTAAAGGAAAGTAGGAAGTATCAGATGATATTGCAAAATCCTTGAGACAAACCGAACCTATCATAGCTAACATCCATGAACTACCTAAGGTTCACAAACCAGAATTGCCACTGTTACCCATAGTACAGCTAATCGGTGAACCCAATACTAAGATTTCTAAGTGGATTTTCCACAACATACATTCACTGAAAAAGGATTGTGAAATATTCATCGACAACTCTATAGAGTTTCTGGACAGATGACAATGACTCAACGTTGCAGCAGATTAAATAATGTTATCCTTCAGTGTTGTTTAGCTCTTCAACTATACACCATTAAATTTGGCAAGGCAATACACAGAAAAATGACTCAACGCCTATAACATGTATGTACCTACGTCAGCCTTGGTTGAAATCTTGAACCTATGTCTAAAAACGAAGTTTACATTCGTAGAAGATTTATATCAGCCGCGAATGGGAGCCCCTATTGGGTCACATATTTGGCTTCCTGGCTTAAGTAACGATGCAATAATTAGAAGCTTCTGCCCTACCACTGGTTAACCCCAAGTTATGGGTACACTTCGTTGATGAAAAGTTTGCCATTGTGAAAAGGGACCGACTGGAAACACTGCACAGTATTATTAACATTACGATACCGAGATTCATATATACGCTTGAAAAATAAATTTATAATCAACTCCCTTTTATTGACCTCCTCATACTCTGAAAGACAGACAGAACCTTTCGAATATCGGTTTTCTGCAAAAACAATTTGTGTGGAATTTTTCATGCATTACGAGAGCAACCACCCTGTCGTTCACTAACAAAGCACTCTCAACATCCTTATCAACGTAGCAAAAACTTTTGTCCTACCAAATAAATTTACGAAATGAAACTTACTTATGAAGAGGCACCTTTCCTGAACTTAGTGTTCATAAAAGACTTCTCCTACATGTATGAAATGGATTTCCATGCATCTCTCTAGAAGAGTGACTATAGCACACACCTATGGGATTAAGCACTCTAATCTCAGCGAAAACAGAGAACTAAAAACCAGCAAAATAAACGAAAAGTGGATTTGAGCAAGATGAGGTAGAAATTGGTGTTCAAAAATTAATATTGTTTGCTTATGGTCCGATAAAAACCATTTTATTAAACCTGATTCTGTGTTGTTATGTAGTGAAGGTATTATTTATTATTTATTTATCTATTGCCAGTTTACAGGCAAAAATCAAAAGAGATATACAGTAGAGGGTCGAGCTGATAGTGAAAAAACTCCTGATCGTTCTTTGAAGTGTTTTCAGGAGAATAAACTGCAGCTCATTGAGGGATTAAAGTTCAGGACAGGGAAGCGTTTACACAGGTGCACGGTGAAGTACTTCTCCTTTCAGTGTTTTGGATTCGGTATTCTGCACCAGCAGGTATGTCGGCGAACGGCTGTTCGCTGTCGACTGAATAAGGAATAAGCCGATTAAGGTCTGCAGAGCCAGCAATATTGCCCTCAGCATGTAGCCCGGCACAGGATTCAGAGTCCGTGAACGCCATCAGAACGGAAGCGAGCTTCCACAGAGTTAGCACCCAAAATTTTTGGATGGTGTCCTGAATGTAGAAAACTAGTGAAAGCTCTCGTAAACAAAGGATATCTTTGCTGAATATTTATAGATCTGGGTAGCTTATTCCAGATTTCTATAGCGTTTACCGGAAAACTGACGATATCTAACAGTGCGTGCCAAAGGAAGGAATAAAAACACATATCGATGACTGGTGCGCCAAGAGTGGTCGAACTACCTCAGAGATGTAAGGAAGTTAAAGGTACAACTGTTTTAAATTTTAAAAAGTATAAATTGTTTCTTCTGGTTTTTGCTAAGCCACAACGGGTTGAGGCTTGTAAGCTCACAGCGTTGTTGGTAGTACAGTTTTCTGTGTGCTGAAAAGATAACTCCTTTTGTAAAAAAATGCTGAACTGATTCTATCTTCTTCCGTTCACTAGCGGGCAGAAGGCTAAATAGAAACGAGCAGCATTACAGACTAGGTCTAACATACATTTTATAAAGGCTGATTCTAATATTAACGGTTTTAAAATTTCTAAGAATAAACCCAGTAGTTTGGCGTGCTTTCGAGACAATCAAGGCGCAGCGCTCTGACAGATAAAGACTACTAGAATATGGTATGCCCAAATCCTCTTTAACTCCAGGGCACATTAATGTCATGACCGTCTATGCTAAGATGGGGCTGATACTTGTCGCCAATAACCATAACGGAGCACTTGTGCCAAGAAAGCGAAAGGCGCCGTGTGCGACACCATTGAGCGAAGGCCTGAAGATCCTTTTTAAGAGCTCAAGCACGATGTTTCAGATCGACCGGGTTATATCGATAGACAACTTTTAAATCATCAGCGTACATAAAGGCCCTACCATACTGAAAACAATCAGAAACATCATTGAAAAAAGGCAAAAATAGAAGCAGGCCGAGCACGGTTTCCTGAATAACTCCACTTCTCACATGCGGGGGTCGGATATAAAATCAGAAAATTTAACACGTTGTGCGCAAGCATTCAAAATAGGGAGGATATTAAGTTCCGAAGCTTGTTACCTATGTCGAAGGAGTCAAGTTTCAACTGTAGGAGATCATGGTCAACACGATCAAAAGCCTTCTTTTAAATCGAAGTAAACGGTGTAAATAGCAAAACCACTATCTCTAGATTGTAGCACATGATCAAAGAAAGAGAGCTGGCAGGTGCCACATGACCTTTTTCGAGATACCCATGCTGAGCTGCATTAAGTAGGTTATTCTCTGTTAGGTGCCGCATTAGCTCGTCTTTGATGAAGGTTTTTAAGATCTTCGAGACTGCTGGCAGTGTATTTATTGGCTTAAAGTCATCAAATGACGTAGGTTGGTCGTGTTTGGGTATAGGGAGAATGTGCGATTCCTTTCATAAAATAGGGAAAGTTTCACATTCAGGAGCAAGATTAAATATCTCATACAGAATGGACGGTAATATATCATTTGCAACCCCATTTAGAACGCTGACCGGGATGCCATCTGGTCCAGGACTGTAAGATTGACGAAAACGCCGAATGGCTACGGTCACGCTCCAGAGGGTAAAAGTTATGGTTTCAAGGACGATACCGGTCCAAACCAGGATGGCCGGAAGGCCAGTGACCGAATGTTCGCTAAAGGTTCTGGACAATAAAGCAATGAAGCTATCAGCCGTCATTTTAGCGTCACTTATAGGATTTCCTAAGGCGTCTCGAAGTACGGGGTGCTGCATTTTCATCTGTGCTTTTACTGTCTACGAAAAGAGTTTCACAAAATTTTAACGAATAGTTTTCGGTAAATTTGACCTCATCAGCTAGTATTTTTTCGTCAGACAGCCTCTTAGCCTGTTCAAAGATTTTTTGGATTGAGGGTAGGACGAAAGTGTCGTTTTTGAGATGAAAACGACGGGAGAGTCTACGCAGTCTGTGGCGGAATGATAAAGTGTGGTAGACTTTATCCTTGATATTAACTATTTTCTTACGCGGAACAAAACTAGAAATGATTAAATGAATAACTTGGTACAATGTATCAGTACAAACATTCACATCTAAACATACAAATAATTTAGTTCAATCGAGGGAATTTAGATGCGTTAGCAATATCCCCATATTTGCTGATCTGAAATCACGGAAAAATTTATTTTTTGGAAAAAATTTAATCAGCCTCGCGTTCTAGCGTAGAAAGCAATATGGGATGGTCAGAACTCCCAAGTTGATCTTTAAGGTGACACTGACAACGGCTGACAACCTCTACAGAAAATAAGATCAAGAATGTTTGATCCTCGGGTGGGAAAATCAACTTCTTGGTCCCACATGCCAATATCTATGGCCTGAAGTAGGTCTTCGAACTTTGCAGGACCGGAAAGTGAAAACCAATGAAATTCAGGAAGATTGAAGTCACCTGCAATCAAGCAGTTTTTCAGATTTTAGTCAACTGTGGCGTGAAATGCCTGCGAGAGACAAAGATCGTAATCCTCGCTGGCATTGGGGGGGGGGGCGATAGAGACAACTTACGAGTAAATAGTATTTATCTTTTAGGAAATCTCGGAGCCAGTTGCTCTCTTCTACCGCGGTTAATTTTCGGTATTCCAATAGCAGAAGTGTAAGTGGTTGCTTAACATAGATACAGCTTCCTCCCCAACGGCCCTCTTGTCGATCATTTCTAATGGAAGCGTAGTCTAGAATAGAGAGTTCAGAGTCGGATACATAGGGTGTTGCCATGAGTCTGAAATTATTACAATGTCGGGGCGGTGGATGAAAACCAGAGTCCGGAGCAAAGGCATCTTATTAAGCAGAGATCTGGCATTTAGGACGATTATATTAAGCGGTCACGTTTTCGGTTTCTGAAACGGGACAGTAAGGCTGTCAGAGTGACTGCCTTCGGCCAAAGAAATGCTCTTTTCACTTGAACTATCTGTCAGTTCTTTGTTTGGAGATGTACCTAGCCATTGGACCTTCGTTTTTCCAATTATTTTATTAATTGTCTCATTTTTATTTGCTCTTTCAGCCCATATTCCGGTTGAAAAAAAAACTTCAGAAAGCGGACCCCGTAGTGTTGATTTTCTCTGTAGCATTAGCTGTGCCAAAGCTTCATTTTCAAAGATGATTTTAAGAGGTCTTGGTCAATGATTTTAATCGGGTGGTGACAGAGCCTCCCTTATCCTATATGCCTTGAGAATGTGGATGGACTCGCCGTCCGTTATCAACGTTTTTGCATTCAATTGAAGGAGTTCCAAGTCATGTTCTACTCACTCCTTTGGAATTACTGACGCTGACTCTGGGACCTTCTTTATGAAAACATAATGTTTGCCCATTTGCAACTCAGGTCTTTTAAATGAGTGAGTACTTGTAACCAGTTCACTTGGTCCGATAGGTTCAGATGAACCGGGTGTTGGGCAAGCTGCTCAGGAACGAAATCCCTTAAATAAAGTCACTTGAAGTGACGCATGGTTATTTGCTCTACGTGTTCCTGATTAAATTTGACAACAGAATATCGAATGGCAGGCAATACCAACGAAAGCTATAACTGCAAGCAAAAAGAGAGAGCTTTTAGAAGTGAAGGACACGAGAGGAAGTATAATGAGTGAAGTATTACGTAGGTTGTACGGGCGAATAACGCGAGTAAGGGCTGCAAGCCGGGAAAGATCTTACATATTATCAAACCGAAGGAGGAGACAGCTTCCAGTGTCTAAACCTATAGAAATTGAAGGTAAGTTAACTGGCATCTATTCAATTTGAACGGCTACAGTCGTCCATTACGCCGAATAATTAGCAGCAATGTTTAAGAATCCGAAGGACTAACATTCGATATCGTCTGAATTTAATTTCAGGAAGATATTAATTATAAACAATGAAGCAACAAATATATACAGCTTTGGTTGTAATTCTATCGGTGCAAAAGGAAAGATCTAAATAATTAGCATAAGTTAAATTGATTTCATTGGTGTTGGAACATTCAATCATAGATGAACCTCCAAAAACAACTGTTTGTGGTAACCTTTAATGTCCAAAACAAATATAACTTGGAATGGGAGAATTCTCTAAGCCACCTTGTGCTCCATGCATAAAGAGAAAGCAAGTCTGCATGGATTTTTTCTAAGCATAGTTAGACCGTAGACTTAACTCAGTTCAGTTCAGGGAAGAAATATACACAGTTTGAATCGTCAGGTTAGATTAAATTTTGAAATTGTTCAACTGCCGATTAAATATCATTTACGAAAATAGAAAAAAACAGAAAATAACCTGACATGGTACCTTGAAGCTTCAAGCTTATTCTTTGTGGTGTCCGGACACCACAGAGAATACGCATCTCATTTGAAAATGAGGACCCCACAAAGCCCTGGGATTCCAATTAGATAGGTAAGACATACTTAATTCAATGAGAGAACTGCGATGTCCTACAGCCCACATTTCACTATGAGTCAACTATGAGGCACTTTACCAAAGGCTTTACAAATAGTTCAGTTCAGTGAATTTGAGAAAAATAGGCTTACGCCTTTGAAATCCCTATTTGATACAGAAAGTCGGAAGAATAATAAGCAATGTAAAAAAGTTACAGTTAAAAGTGAATGCAGGCAGACTTACGAGGTACCCGGATATTGTTAAGGTAAAGTTGTCACATAATCTTCCTGGTGCATCAAACATATGTATGTCAAGCTGATGTTTAAATATATCCAAAGACTGGGACATTACAATCGCCTCAGGTAGGTTATTCCACAGTTTCAAGACACGGTTGGTGAAAAAAATACTTCCTCACATCCAATCTTACTTGGGGCACACTTAGTTTGAATGGATGACCTCGGAGACTATTCGTAGTAGCAAGTTGGAAAAAGTCATCGCATAGGAGGGCGAAATCCATGCCACGCACGATACGGAAGGTTTGTATCAAGTCTCCGCGCAACTGCCTATAACTCAGAGGATAGAGCTGTAGGTTATTTAGGCGAATCTCATATGGCAGTTCACCTTGACCTCTTACTAATTTTGTGGCTCGTCGCTGTACCCTTTCGAGCAGTTTGTAGTCCTGTTGGGTCCACGGTCGCCAGGCTTGGATCGCATATTCAAGATGAGGCCTAACAAACGTACCAAAGACTTTAGAAAAGCAGTCTTCATCGAAAACGTTAAATACCCGCTTGATAGAGTACAGCATTGAATTGGCGGATTAAGCCGCCTTGCAGCATTGCGTAGAAGGCTTCATGTTGTCTGTCATCCAAACGCCAAGATCCTTCTGTGTGTGTGTTTATCGGAGTAGCATACCGTTCAAAAAGTAGGGTCGCATATCAGTGACCTGATTCCGACTTCCCAGACGTAGCAGGGTGCATTTGTTTGAGTTGAAGGACAAGAGCCATTTGCGGGACCACTCGTCCAATCGATGTAGATTTTCTTGGAAATCGTCTCCATCTGCAGCATTGTTGATAACTTTCCAAATTTTTATATCGTCCGAAAACATAGCAAAGTCACAGTCCAATTCCTGTACACAATCATTAAAAAACAAGAGAAATAGGATTGGTCCGAGAACTGAACCTTGCGGAACTCCACTCTCGATGACTGTGCGCTTTGATCGCGATCCGCCTACGCAGACCACTTGGGAACGACCGACGAGAAAATTCTTGATCCACGTAAGAAGTTTTCCTCCAATACCAAACATTCTTAACTTATAAAGGAGACGCTGGTGCGGAACACTATCGAATGCCTTCTGGAAATCAATGTAGGCCACATGCACAGTGTATTTTTGCATCGAGTGCTTTTGTCCAGCTTTGCATAGTATAAAGTAAGTTCGTAACACACGATCTTTCCCTACGAAAGCCGTATTGTGCAGTTGATAAGAGGTTATGGGTTTCTAAATAAATCATCAATTCCTTTTTGACAAGCTTCTCCACAACCTTGCAACAGATTGAGGTCAGGCTGACAGGCCTGCAGTTTGTAGCAAATGCTCGACTACCGCTTTTGTGAAGCGGTGTAATGTAGGCTGTTTTCCAGTCGGTAGGAAGCATTCCCGTGTCGAACGATTTCTGGCACAGAAAGGATAGCGGTTTGGCCAGCTCTCGAGCAATTTCGAGGAGTAAGTTTGCTGGAATCTCGTCGGGGCCTGGGGATTTGCATGCGTTCAGACTTTTTAATTCTTCAAAGACCGCGTCTTCTCGAAAGAGCATATCCTGAATAATTGGTGCTCCCATAGTCTCGCAACTAGATGGAATAAAAACTGCTTCTCGGGTGAAAACTGACTGAAAGAACTGTGAAAAGTGTTCAGCTTTGTTTTGAATTTCTGTTATCTCGAAACCATCATCGTTTCTCATTACAGAAATTGGGTTCCTGTTTCGTGTGCTTTTTCTCACATAGCTGTAGAGCAATTTGGGATTGTGAACTGCTCGCTGGAGCAAATCCCTCTCGTAATCCCGTCGGCTTTTGCAGATTAAGCTTTTAACCTTGTCCCTTTGCGTTTTGTATGTTTGCAAGGCTAAATTTTCATTGGATCGGCAAAATTTCTTCCAAAGCCTTCCTTTTCTGTTAATCTCTCGTTTCAGTTCCCTTGTTAGCCACAGTGGTCTGTTAGAAATCCTAAGTTTTGATGGCGGACAGTGGCATTTTATTAGGTTCAACAACCACTCCTTAAAGAAATTCCAGTTCTCAGAGACATTCCCGGAGAAGAAAAGATCCCAGTCCATTCGTGCTGCCTCAGCTCTCATCTTGCAAAAGTCTCCCCGCCATATATTTGGCCTGGTTTTATTCATTGCAGTTGGCACCGAATATAAACCATACTCCCATGAAAGTACTGCATGATCACTTCGACAAAGTGGAGGTAGGTAGTGAACCTCGTTTATACTGTCAGGATCTTTAGTGAAGACGAGATCTAAACAACTAGCCTGTTGTCCTCCACGCGCTCTTGTTGGAAAAAATACATGTTTTGTGGGAAGAGCTTCAAGTGTTGACTTAAGCAGACGGTGATGGAAGGACAACTTTGAGCACTGCGCCGGGTTTGAAATGGACAACAACATAATATTAATAAAGTTAAGGCACTGAGCTATCTAAAAAACGGAATATCTGAAAAATAATGTTGCGTGTATCTTCGACTCTGAAGTCTTGTTTTATCTTTCTGGAATTTTTAATGCGTTGTTTGATCAAGTCGAGGTAAGAGCGCCGGGTCTGCTATATTAATGGCCTCTGAATATCTGACCTCTCTCTGCCAGTATCCGCGCTGGTATATGCTATCAGATGAGCACTGCATTACTTAGAGTGAACCCAGAAACAGGGCTTAGGAACAAGATATGTGGCGGCTGCAAAAAAGCGCAGAAATTTAAACTGCAGAGTAAAGTTCATGAGCGGAAGACGGTCAGCAGACATTTAGAAAACTGACGCATACGAATTTTAAACGGAGAGGTGCGGGGACTATGGGAACTGGGCAAGAGAAATTTAAGACTAACTTTATTTAGGGACTACCGGGCCTGCGCCCTTCAACTTGCATTTATCACACAAATCAGGGATCTTGGCAACATTGCAGGCAATACTGGCGGTCACTGAGCCCACACATAATTGCCCTTAAGTACGAGGTTGCATAGTTCATGTCGTAACTGGTTGATGGCACAACATGTCTACAGTGGGCTGTTTAAGGAGCGGCTGAGCAAATGCAGTACGTATAGCGTTCGAAGGTTTCGCTCGATGAGGCAGTGGAATCGATTGTAAATGTGGCAACGCTGCTTCTGATACAAGATAGCAGCTGGTAAATACAGAGGGCACCTGACTGTCGAGAGTAAAAATTTGATAGTTTAGGGGCAAATCCACATCACGGATATGTCTTGTTACCACATGCTTTGCTTAGTAACCTTGTTCTGTCTATGTTTTCTGCGCACTTATGACGCGATCCCACTGGTTAATCCATTCGAAAATTTGATTGAGTTCCTTTTAGATCGGAGCAAGTTTGCACGCTTAATATAATTTTTTATGCAATTCACAAACATCAGTGATCAGTTGAGATTCGTCTCCGTCAGGTCATTGATGTCCACAAGAGCCACCTTCCTAGCATATACACCCGTGGAACACTGCTATGTATTGAAAACTTTAAGTGGTATAGTTTCTCGAATGACTGCACGGAAGGGCCTGTGATCTAAAAATGCTAATTACAATTGATTATGTTTCCGGTTGGGCCATATCCGTAAAGCTCCTCTATAAGCAATCGGTAGTTGGCCCTTCCAAACATCTTTCCATGTTCCGGAAAAGTGGCCATGGCAGCCGCCTTATTACCCCTTTTCGTCCAGGATTTGTCATAAAAACATTCGTGAGGCCTGGTCGCCCTTTAAGGCTTATAATTTGTGCCTGCCCATGGAGCAACACGGACAACCAATGACTTTATCCATGTTGTCGCATTAAACTGACGGGATTGAAAAACTGCAATAATTGAGACCTCCAATTTCGGAAAAAAAGCTTCCGCGTGTTCTCTTTTTAAAGATTTATTTCCTTTTGCATACACATTTTTCCGTGTTTTTGCGTTGAATATTTTTTTATTCCAGAAAGAGGTCATTCTTTGCAAACTGGTCATTTTGTGAGCCATACCAAGAGTTCACACACACGACGACGACGACAGTTCGACCGTCGTAATCCGACGATGTCCACCGTATGCTCATGGGAAAGTTAAGCAGGGACGGTGACTTGCGCGTGATTTAGTTTAAAGTGATAGTAGTCTTGCGCTG